>OZ017743.1:4841455-5011455 GCA_963969285.1 Odontomyia ornata | reverse complement strand
GTGCCGCATGAATGAACACAAAAAAATTTGATCGTTCGAATTTCCATTTGTGAAATGCTAATAAAACGTAGCAAAATCGAGCCATTTTTGAAGTAAATCATTATGGGCGATGAAAAATGGATCAGATACGAGAATGTAGTTCGAAAAAGATCATGGTCAAAAAAGGTGAATCATCACAAACGACTTCAAAGCCAGGATTGACACCAAATAAGGTTATGCTGTGTGTATGGTGGGATTGGAAGGGAATTGTTTATCATGAGGTGCTAGAGCCTGGCCAAATACTCAATTTGGCTTTGTACTGTCAGCAATTAACCAGATCGCAACAAGCAATGCAAAAAAACCGGCCAGAATTGATGAATTAAGGGCATTGTCTTCTATCATGACAATTCCATACCACACTCATCTTTGATGACCCGGCCAAAATTGACAGAGATTGGCTGGGAAGTTTTGATGCATCCACCGTATAGTCTAGACCTTGCACCATCAGACTACCATTTGTTTCGGTCTCTGCACAACTTCCTTAATGAAAAGAAATTCACTTCAAAAAGGGATTGTGAAAATCACTTGGTCAAGTTTTTCGCCGATAAACCACAGATGCTCTACACAGATGGAATAATGGTTCTATCCAATAAATGGCAAAAGGTTATAGATAATAATGGACAGTATTTACTTAAATAACATAAAATCCATTTTAAATAAAAGAACTATTCAATTGAACAATCACAAGAAGGCTCAATATTTTTTAGACTTACCAATATAAATATATATATATACGAGGTGTGTTCAAAAAATATCGCGAATTTTGTTTTTTTTCAAAAATTATTTATTTATTCATGAATATCTATTTTGTTCCCTTCAAAGTAACCCCCATGAGATATTATACACTTGTGCCAACGGTTTTTCCAATCTCCGAAGCACTTCAAAAAATCATTTTCTTTAATCTTGTTCAGCTCCTCCTTCGATGCCGTCTTTATCTCGTCAAGCGTAGCGTAACGTCGTCCTTTCATGGGTCTCTTCAGTTTAGGAAACAAGAAAAAGTCACAGGGGGCCAGATCTGGGGAATACGGTGGCTGCGGCATCATTAGTGTGTTGTTTCTGGCCAAAAAGTCGCGCACAAGCAACGATGTGTGAGCAGGGGCGTTATCGTGGTGCAAAAGCCAATTTTTGTTCGCCCACAAATCCGGGCGTTTCTGGCAGATTGCTTCGCACAAATTGCGCATAACTTGCAGGTAATATTCCTTATTGACCGTTCTTCCCTGTGGCAAGAACTCATGATGCACCACGCCCCTGCAATCGAAGAAAACTGTCAGCTCGGGCGTCCGGCACGCTCTTCGTCGTTCACATCTTCTCGGCCTTCTAAAAACATTTTGTACCACCGATAAACGTTGCTTTGGTCCAAGGTAGCTTCTCCGTTTGCCACAGTCAACGTTCGGAATGCATCGGCGCACTTAATTTCGTTTTTCACACAAAATTTGATACACGTTCTTTGATCCATTTTTTTGAATAAGTAAAAATTGAAGACGATTGAAAACACGTGCAAGTAAAGCAGCTATCACCAATTAAGTGAGCATTCAAAATGGCCGAGCTTGTCGGCATAAATGACAGACATGAGTACCAACATAACGCCATAAAAAAATCGTAATTCGAATATACGTAACCCGCGAAAATTCAAAATTCGTGATACTTTTTGAACACACCTCGTATATATATATATATATATATATATATATATAGTTATGTATACATATATATATATGTATAGTTATGTATATATGTAGATATATATATATATATATATATATATATATATATATATATATATATATATATATATATATATATATATATTCATAAAACAATCTCATTTTTTAAAGCGGAAACCTTTATCGTCATAATAAATCTTCGCAATTTAATGACTATTCATTACAGCATATCCATCACGAGAGGGTTATTAATAAATTACGCAAAATTTTAAGCTAATATTTTATAATGGTGGACAATGACTTTCCATTGTTTAACGAAGATTGCAAACAACAACTTTAAGATAAGATACTAGAGCCAACCATGCAAAGTCAATTGCTGCAAGAAGAATACAAAACTATTCAGCAAAAGTATCTGCACTAATTATAAGGAATAAAAGAAGAAATAAGAAAAGTAAGAAACTTTTCCCTCTTATGAGACTGAATTAGGCTATGGTTCAGTAAATTTTGGGTGCATCGCACAATCACTTCTTTGTAATTTTTTTCCTCTACCATCTCTGGTGGCGAATTCATGATTGTCTTGTTGAATATTGTAGACTACATTAAGCATGCATGACTTAAGTATTTACATGCAGAGTATAGATCGGCGCTTTATTGCGTGGGAGATAAATTTTAAAATCAAAAGTTTACCAAATGGATCGCCGTTATGCTGTCGCAGAACAATACACATAATATGTTTTCAGTGATTGCTAACACTTGTGGGGAATATTTAACCCTAATTTCTTCTTTTAGAATGAGTTAGCTAGTTTAAGTATACATGTTCATATAAAGGACTATTTATCAAATATTGAATTTCAACTAATTCATAAGTAGGGCAACTTAGAATAAAATCGAAATCACGTATCATTTCCTTGAAATTTAAGCGTAAGACAAAAAATTAAATAAAAATAAAAAATAAGTGCCATCATCGTCCAGATGCTAAGCCCCTGCAAAACATAAAAATTAACTTTACATTGTCTGAAGATTTACGTTATTCAAAAAAATCACTCAACAAGTTGGAACACTTTCTCAATCGTATACGTACATTCAAATGCTCCTAAACTGTTAACGTGTGTATGTGAACGAACAGTGGTCTTACAGTTACGTGAATGAAGACTTGGATTCATTCAAAAGTTTGTCGTGCATGCGTGGAAACGATCGTTAAGAAAATATTTTAAAGTGGTAGAAGAAAACTGTCCCTTTCATACCGAAAGTGGTTTAAATATTTTTTACAAGGTGTATTATCTCATAAATTTTCTAGATTCTCAATATGTCTAACGCAAACCAATATGTCGCTTTCAACTATTGGTTATTCATTTGTATAATTATGAATTGTAAGTCGTGAAAGTGAGTGTGTTTATTTTTTCAAAAGAATAATAATAAAATTCTTTAACCTTTAAAAGTGTTGGATGTTCGAGCGCAGTTACCTCACTTTCACCACCAAAATCAGCATCCTGCATTCAATGATCACCCAGGGTCTCTATATAAATGTT
Source organism: Odontomyia ornata (assembly GCA_963969285.1). Lineage (NCBI taxonomy): Eukaryota > Metazoa > Arthropoda > Insecta > Diptera > Stratiomyidae > Odontomyia > Odontomyia ornata. The sequence goes on along the minus strand of OZ017743.1, from coordinate 5,008,223 downwards.
CCCGGAAATTGGAGGATACTCTTGATAGTATGCTTCGGCGAAATCGATTAAAATTCGGAAGTGGACGCACTAGAATTGATGTTACCCCGTATTCTAGATATCATTCATTGTATGGAACTTGGGATGACTTTGGCTCTTCGCTTGATCAAAAATTGGATATGGATAACAGGGACAGGCTGATTAGTGGAAATCGACGAAGTGGTGCGCCTACTGCTCAAGAAAGCCAGGAAAATACGCAACATGACCGGCGACCAGTGGATAAAATTGAAGTTGCGGAAATGAGGGTCCGTTTACCGACAAATGGAAAGCATCCCTGGGTTTTGGTAGATAAATGCCAATTCAATGCCCACAATCGCACTTTAGACACCCGCTTAGTTTTTCCGGATTTGTCCATCAGTGGGCGTGTGATTCTTCATCCTAGTGGAGGTTATTGCAATATGATTTTACGATTACGACGAGCAGGGATCGAATTTCGAACTACACCGTTAGCACTGGCGCAGCAATTTGGTGATAGCACCGGACGTACTCCACCAGCATCCGTGCGTACAGACTCCCACTTCTCAGAACCAGGATTTTTATCAGTTTTTGCACATGGGTGCCAAGGTCCTTCAGGAATTAAATTTCGTAAAAACTCCAAGCTTAACCGCTTTGATTATAACTATCCGTTCGAAAACGCAAATGACTATGGCACATATGACAATAAGCCCATCAAACGATCAGAATCACGCTTCTACAAAGAACGGGTCAACATCGATAATATGGGAGACGCTGCCGGTCCGTTCGATATAAATGCTGAAGAATTTTATCGTTACCGGGAGGATCGCACTAATGAAGAAGATATAGATGAAATGAATTTTCGAGACGAGTTTATTGAAAAAGACATGGTCGAATCCCAATCTGCTCGAACATTCAGTGAGCTTTTCTCATCAGATATCGGAAAATACGCCCCTCCAACGAGATACCGAAGACCTCAGCAACATCAGTCTAACAATAACTGGTATAATGCTGAATTATCCCCATCAAACGAGGTAAATGAGGCCCTTACGCTTGAATTGGAGCAGTTATTTTCAATTGGTGTACGCGGGCTTCTGACAACTTATATGCAGAAAGCTTTACAACCAGCAATTAAGGAAACCCTCATGGAAAATATGGGGTACGTTTTGAGTTACGGGTGATTTGAAAATTGTTTTCTAATTAAATAGTTATTAAATGTTATGTTTGGAGTAGGTAGCCCTGGTTACTTCATAGCTACTGTTATTAAAGCCATATTTAAATATATGGGGTAGACTATTGTTAGATTTATTGTAAACAATTGCAAATATGTTATCATACCTTTTTACAAGCAATATAAGGAAACTTATTTCATTAGACATTTCCGGATTGTCATTCCAAATATATTAATATATTTCATAGAAATGACTCATTTTGCTAGCGACTATAAGGGTAAGTAGTCATTCAATTTTATCATATCACTGTTAAGACTTTTGTCAAAATTTTTGACAAAAGAAAAAAGAATCTAGTGATGATTTAATTGAAATTTCCAAGATATCGTTAACTGGGTATTAGAATGCAACACTTCAACGCAAGTGCATAATTATTCATAATGTTATCAACAGAGTTGAAAGGGTATTCGTTCAGCCCTGATTTTAATTTTGAAAACAACAAGAAATGTCAGCGAACATGATTTGGGAAAAAGAGACGGTAATCTGATGTTTAGCTCAAATTGGCGAGAAAACAAGCCCAAATTCAGCTGCACGTTGTCTTGTCACAATATTGGCATTGTTTCGCAATTTGTTCATGCAAACATTTAAAACCAATACTTTCGACTGCTTATTACACGAAAATGTCTGAATGTATGCCAAATATACAAGAATTGAATAAATAAAAAAAGTCTGAGAAGAAGAACCACCATTCAAAAGTATGTGTACAGAGGACTCAAAAACGAGTAAGTATATCCTGATCTGGCTAAAGTTTTCTTAAAATTATCGGAAACATCTATTTGAACTTATACTAAGATTTTTGAATAAAGTACATTATAAAACGACAAGATCATTCATAATTTTTGACCAATAGACAATCAGGAGGATATTATGAAAAACCTTATGATCGATCGCGCAACAGCCCCAATAGAATCTTGGTTGCAAGTTGATTTTAATGCCATTTTGTTAACTTAAAGCTGTGCTAGAGTCTCACGGCCAGTACCACGATGAAGGGCATGACTATTAACTATTTTTATTTTCAATTTAACAGAAGCTACATGAGCATTTAAGCCACACATGTAGTTTAGCTGTTAACATATAAGCCAGAAAAAACAGCAAAGGGTACGCTGCTCACTAAAATTTCGAACAGTATCGAGTGAACGTCAATTAGGCAAAATATTTGCGATATGAAATAGAGATTGGACGTATGTACCATACGATTGTATTCCTTATATTTGAAATGAAAAGCGAAAATCTGAACCAGGACAACGCTTTTTAATAATATATGCAGGTTTCGAACATGCACCATAAATTTTATTTTGTCCATTATTCGGTAAATACTGATTCACGTTATTGTGTTTATTCACACGGAGCTTAAACTAGCGGTAAAACGACAGCGCCCTGAAATTTTGCAGCTTCTTCCTTCACATTTCTGAAATTGATAGGATTTTTCAAGGAAAATTGGCGAGAGTTATTAGTTAACCACATCTATGTATGCTACATGTCAGAAATGAAATTGATAATGCTTAGAACGACACACTCACCATCAATTTTATAAAACCCTACCAAAATCTCGACTTGTCTGTCCGTCCGTGTATCACAGCAATTTTTCTCGCAAGCGATATAAGCTAGAAATATCACATTTTGTATGTAGGTGTAAAGTGATGACTTCTTCAAAGTTCAATTTAAAAAATTATAAGGTATTTAAGGGGGATCTCCCCATCTAGTGGTGTGGCACCGAAAAAAATCATCCAAGGCAGCCGATGTGAAAGGTCTTGATGAGAACTTTCAAAACAGGTCATTTTTTGTTTCGAGGGGGCGCACAGGAAGGGGAAATATACGAAAAATTGGTGTCTCCTCCCTCGCGATTGGACACCTAGGATATTAAAAAATTATGGAGGCAGGTGTTTAGGAGTACAACAACAACAAATACCTCAGAAGTCAAAATTCGCGCAACTTTGTTAATAATAGTATATTCATCGAATTTCACATTTTCCCCAATGAAACCGCACGGATTCCCTTAAACTCAAATTAAATTATATTCACGAAATTCATAGCCATTTGAAATTTCTCCAATTACAGCAACACACGGTTTTGGGATTTTATGAACTTTCCATCGAATAAGACACTGCAGTTTTGTTTTGATCTTCATAAAATTTCAAATCAGATCAATAACATAAATATTTTTGGGAATTGATTACTTGAAAGATTTTTTTTTTCAGTTTGCAACGAAATGGTGACCGTTGAAAATGGAGAAACAATTGATTTTCTTTTAAGCGTGCACATCTCTTTGACATGTTTCTTGACTTTATTCGTTGCTGGTGACTGCATTTCGTAAGTTGGGTACAAAACCCTTCTGACATGAGCGTAGGTCTGTCGGCTCAACTAGTTTTATCTTGGAAGTTAGACTGGCAAACGAATTTGTACCGCGATCCAAAAAGTGCGAAAATGTCGGAAAACCCCGAATGTTTTATTAGTACCTAAAAATTGCACTCTAAAATTTAATATCAACGCATTCATGTCTTCATAATAAATTTATTTTATTTTCATTCCAAACAGAATATTTCACAAAAAACAAATGGATCTAAATTCGCCTTCACCAAACATTCCCCCGCAAAGGATGTCTGATAATTAATTTCCGCATTCTATCTTGAAGAAAATGGGCACAAAAGAAACTAACAATCCCATAGCATCTCTTAAACGTTGCGCTTACATTCCACCCAGCGTACACACATGCACAGTGTTTTAACGTCGATAGGATGTTACAAGTCGCCAATTCGAAGGAAAAATCCTACCCACCGTCAACCATCTCGAGCAGATTATAATAGAAAACTCCATCACTACATAAAAAGAGGGAATTTTTTCCGCCAACAGCAGACTCTCTTTTGTACTTACATCCTTTTTACGTGAGTATACGCGCGTTTGTACAGTGCAATAGCTCCGCCCTTCTTCCTGTTTACATCTGCCCGATGAGAAAGTATTCAGAAGAGCACTGTCAGGACATAGGACTCATTCTAGGTCGCAATATTCTTCGGCACTCTGTGTAATACCGCACCGTGAAGTTTTTTAAGCTGCCACCCCCAAGTTCCTTGAAGGGGCTTTGAGTCAACCCCATTGCTGTCACCACTTTTCCGTCGATTCGACTCAAGATGTGTCTGCCGAAAAACGATTTTCATGCGCGCGACAAAGAATTAATTCGTCGCGGTGTGGCATCGAAATGGAGACTTTTACTACATCTCGTGCTGTTTCGCGATGCAAGGGAAAATATTTACAGTTGTGATTTCATAGCAATTCGACTCGCACTCTCTTTATTTACATGACTCCAAGGGACTCATATATAAAGAATGAGAAGGTACCTTATGCCCAAGAATCAGCGAATGTCGCATTAAATGTGTTTCTGAGCTTAAAGCAGTTAGAATAGAAAATAACTCCTCAGCAACTATCCCTCTTCTCAACCCATCCGTGGTATGGGAAAAATTCTCGCTTCTCGTTCCCGACGACACTTTACCGTCGATGGTTTGTATTTTCTCAGTTCTAGAGAAAAATACCCATGTAGAAGAAAAACAAGAAAATGCAATTTTCAAAGGCATAATAAGCAAAAGCAGTCTGCCTCAGGTTCCCAATTAGAATTAGGGTTGGACTCTTTTATGTGATGATAAATATCACACATACTTTGTACATATCAAAGTACGAGTATATGCATATAGAAATAAAACTGTCGTTCTTTGAGCACTGCAATGAAAACGAGATGAGGAAATTTTCAGAAAAGGACAGTTTGAGGGGCAAGACGACTTCAGGAATAAAAAGACATCGAGGAGTAATATTTTCGTACCTTGGATTGGTTTGCAATTGCGGATAATTTTTTCTAATGAATTCACTATGATAGCCGTATTTTGACAACATTAGCCTATCTGACAAGGCGCACCTTACTAGTGCGACAAAAATATATATTTTTCTTTTATTTATTGTGTTCAAATTTCTAACTCCTTAAAAACACAATTTAAGTTACCATATCTCAATATTATAATAGCCTTATCTATTGTCATTACGGATCATAACTATTGAATAAACGTTATGAATTGGCAGCAAACCTATTATAATCGCCCTGGTAAATATATGGGTTGTTTTAATTAATCCAAAAATGCTTATTTTGACCTGGAAGAAACTTTCGACGGAAATTTTCATTCCTTGAAATATGCTCATTGTACTGACCATCATACTTTAGAAAAACAATAAGAAAATGTGAAAATGTATGTAAACAATAAGAATAACTTTATAGCCATGTATTAATTTAAGGTTGTATAAAAAATTCCTGAAATTTCATTAAATTTTGTTAAAAATACAAGCAAATTAATTTTACTTTATGTAGATAAATATACATGCATATATATATATATATATATATATATATATATATATATATATATATATATATATATATATATATATATGTATATATATATATATATATATATATATATATATATATATATATATACATATATATGTATATATATATATATATGTATATATATGTATATATATAGGTATATAAATAAATATAAGTATATATACATATATGTATATACATATATATATATATATATATATATATATATATATATATATATATATATATATATATATATATATATATATATCTATATATATATATATATACACATATATATGTATCTATATATATATATATATATATATATATATATATATATATATATATATATATATATATATATATATATATCTATATATATATATATATATATGTATATATATGTATATATATATAGGTATATAAATAAATATAAGTATATATACATAGATGTATATATATATATATATATATATATATATATATATACATATATATGTGTATATATATATATATATACATATATATATATATATATATATATATATATATATATATATATATATATATATATATATATATATATATATAGGGTTTTCCATTAAGGGCATAACAACACTGCAAACCCAAACGTTTTAAATTAGAACACCTATGTGTTTTAACTGAAAGGCTTTTAGTGTTTTAGTTCAATAAAACACTTCGGGCGTTTTATTTTAAAACAGCGTTTTAATTAAAACACTTGGTGTTGCTTTTGGCTTTTGATGTTTTTTTTCAATAAAACGTTTGAGGTGTTTAAATTAAAACGCATAGTGTTTTAAATAAAACGGTAAGCGTTTTAAATTAAAACGCCTCAAACGTTTTATTGAGAAAAAACACTTTAAGTGTTTTAATTGACAAAACATCGAGGAAAACGTTTGAATTAAAACGCCTGGTGTCAAGCGAACGGTTGGTTGAGACAGTAGGGAATGGTGACGTTACAAGAAAATCATCTTCAGCGACGAGGCACACTTTCACTTCAGTGGATTCATTAACAAGCAGAAACGCCACATTTGGATAAATGAGAATCCACGAGTGATTGTTGAAAAGCCGATGCATCTAATGGGCTGGCGGCGTCATCGGGCCGTACTTCTTCGAAAATGAGGACAGCTAAGCAGTTACCGCGAATGGTGTTTGCTGTTGCGAGATGATAACGGACTTCTTGTAGCCAGAAATTGAGGTTATGGACCTGGAAAATATTTGGTTCCAACAGGATGGTGTCACTTGCCACACAGCCAACGAAATAATGCCTCTTTGACTACAAATCCAAACATTTTAAATTAGAACACTTTTGGTGTTTTAATTCCCGTCCCGATTTCTAAAACACTTTTCAGGTGTTTTAATAATTAAAACACCTAAAACTTTTTAAATTAAAACTCCTAGAGGTTTTATTTTAAAATCCTAGGCGTTTTTGATTAAAACGCAAATGTTTTGATTAAAACGCCTACTGTTTTAATTAAAACACTAGGCTTTTTAATGAAAACGCCTTGTGTTTTAATTAAAACACCAGCCGTTTTGATTAAAACGCCTGGTGTTTTAAATTAAAACATCTAGGCGTTTCAATATGAAACGTTTTAGGCGTTTTAATTATTAATGCGCTTTAAATGTGTTTTGAAATTGGGACGGGAATTCAAACACCAAAAGCATTGTTGATAATATGTATTTGATCGTACTGCAAGAGGTTTTACCTTACTCGACGATGGAGTTAACGAGAAAAAAAGGCAAATGTGGTAGTCGGTCAAATCGTCGAGAAGTAAGTCACTGCGTACATTGTGCCTTCAAGAAAAACATACGAAATTTATCACTTTTATATACTCATAACAACTTTGCTCGTACTTCACTGCTTTAAATAGGAACTGTCAAGATTTAAATAACACATCTTCTACTTTAAACAGAACTTATTGCACTATTTGCACAAAGATTTACTATGGAACACATATTGACAGACAGAAGTAAGCATTTGGACGTGAACTAGAAACCAAACTTTTTATCACTCTTTTCTACTCACAATACCTTTTCTCGTACTTTACTACTATAAACACAAAGTGTTTAGATTAACTACCACTTTTCCTACTTTAAACGAAACTTCATAATTTTTTGGACAATTTTCACAAAAAATTACTAATAACACATGTTAATATGCGTCTGTCACTTGACAGACGTATTTTGACGTGAGCTTGAAAGCATTTTAAATAAAACACCTAGGCGTTTTAATTAAAACACCTGGTGTGTGTGTACTTGAATAAGCCAAGAACGATTCAAGAGCTAAAGGATGAGATAATTCAGCACATACACTGCAAACCCAAACGTTTTAAATTAAAACGCCTTTTAATTAAAACACTTTTAGTGTTTTAATTCAATAAAACGCTTCGGGCGTTTTATTTTAAAACACTTACCGTTTTATTCAAAACACTAAGCATTTTAATTTAAAACACCTCGAACGTTTTATTGAAAAAACACTTCAAGCGTTTTAATTAAAACAGCTAAGTGTTTTGATTAAAACGCTTTTGGTGTTTTTTTTCTCTCAATCAAACATTTGAGGTGTTTAAATTAAAACACTTAGTGTCTTAAATAAAACGGTAAGCATTTTCTCGAGAAAAAACACTTTAAGTGTTTTAATTGACATAACATCAAGGAAAACGTTTTAATTAAAACACCAGGTGTTTTAATTAAATTACCAGGCGTTTTAATTAAAACACCAGGTGTTTTCATTAAAACGCCTAGGCGTCACTACAAATCCAAACGTTTTAAATTAAAACGATTTTGGTGTTTGAATTCCCGTCCTAATTTTAAAACACTTTTCAGGCGTTTTAATACTTAAAGCACCTAAAACGTTTTGAATTAAAACGCCTAAACGTTTTAATTTAAAACGCCTTGTGTTTTAATGAAAACACCAGCCGTTTTGATTAAAACGCCTGCTGTTTTAAATTAAAACGTCTAGGCGTTTTAATTTGAAACGATTCAGGTGTTTTAACCATTGATGCGCATTAAAAGTGTTATAAAATTGGGAAGAGAATTAAAACATCAAAAGCGTTGTTGATCATATGTATTTGATGATACTGCAACAGGTTTTACCTTACTCAACAATGGAGTGGACGAGGAAAATAGGCAAATATGGTATTCGGTCAAGTCGTCGAGAAATCATTGTGCTTACATTGTGCCTTTCATGAAAAACCTACGAAATTTATCACTTTTATATCCTCATAACGACTTTGCTCGTACTTCACTGCTTTAAACAGGAAGTGTCAAGATTCAAGTACCAAATCACATTCACTTCATTATTTATTGCACTATTTGCACAAAAAATTACTGTAGGACACATATTGACAGATAGAAGTAAGTATGTGGACAACAACTCGAAACCAAACTTTCTATCACTTTTATATACTCACAATGCCTTTTCTTGCACTTTACTGCTACAAACAAACAGTGTTGAAGCTTAACTACCACTTCTTCCACTTTAAATGAAGCTTCATTATTTTTCAAACAATTTTCACAAAAAATAACTAAAGAACACATGTTAATATGTGTCTGTCAATTGACAGACGTATTCACTGCAAACCCAGACGTTTTAAATTAAAACGCCTAAACGTTTTAATTAAAACACTTTTAGTGTTTTAATTCAATAAAACACTTCAGGCGTTTTATTTTAAAACACTTACCGTTTTATTTAAAACACTAAGCGTTTTAATTTAAAACGCTTCGAACGTTTTATTGAAATAAAACACTGAAAGCGTTTTAATTAAAACACCTAAGTGTTTTAATTAAAACACTTATATGGTGTTGTGTTTTCAATAAAACGTTTGAGGTGTTTAAATTAAAACACTTAGTGTTTTAAATAAAACGGTAAGCATTTTAAATTAAAACGTCTCAAACGTTTTCACGAGAAATAACACTTTAAGTGTTTTAATTGACATAACATCAAGGAAAACGTTTTAATTAAAACACCAGGCGTTTTAATTAAAATGCCTAGGTGTTTTATTGAAAATGCTTTCAAGCTCACGTCAAAAACACGTCTGTCAATTCACAGACACATATTAACATGTGTTCTTTAAAGATTTTTTGTGAGAATTGTGCAAAAAATAATGAAGTTTCGTTTAAAGTGGAAAAAGTGGTAGTTAAGCTTCAACACTGTTTGCTCATACCAGGAAAGTGCGAGAAAAGGTATTGTAAGTATATAAGAGTGATAGAAAGTTTGGTTTGGAGATCTCGTCCACATACTTACTTCTGTCTGTCAATATGTGTTCTACAGTAATTCTTTGTGGAAATTGTGCAACAAATAATGAAGTTCTATTTAAAGTAGACGTGGTATTTAAATCTTGACACTTCCTGTTGAAGGCAGTGAAGTACGAGCAAAGGTGTTATGAGTGTATAAAAGTGATAAATTTCGTAGGTTTTTCATGAAAGGCACAATGTAAGCACAATGACTTCTCGACTACTTGGCCGAATTTCACATTTGCCTTTTTTTTCTCGTCCACTTCATTGTTGAGTAAGGTAAAACCTGTTGCAGTACAAACAAATAAATATTATCAACAACGCTCTTGGTGTTTTAATTCTCCTTCCAATTTAAAAACACTTTTAATGCGCATTAGTATAAATAAAAAACACCTAAAACGTTTCAAATTAAAACGGCTAGACGTTTTAATTTAAAACACCAGGTGATTTAATCAAAATGGCTGATGTTTTAATTAAAACACAAGGCGTTTTAATTAAAACGCCTAGTGTTTTAATTAAAACAGTGAGCGTTTTAATTAAAACATTAGGCGTTTTAATTAAAACGCCTAGTGTTTTAAATTAAAACGTCTAGGCGTTTTAAAATTGGGACGGGAATTAAAACGCCAAAAGCGTTTTAATTTAAAACATTTGGATTTGCAGTGTTTTCACTACAAATCCAAACGTTTTAAATTAAAAAGCTTTTGGTGTTTTAATTCCCGTCCCAATTTTAAAACACCTTTCAGGCGTTTTAATAATTAAAACACCTAAAACGTTTTAAATTCAAACGCCTAGACGTTTTAATTTAAAACACTAGGCAATTTAATTAAAATGCCGAATGTTTTAATTAAAACGCCTACTGTTTTAATTAAAACATTAGGCGTTTTAATTAGAACGCCTTGTGTTTTAATGAAAACACCAGCCGTTTTGATTCAAACGCCTGGTGTTTTAAATTAAAACGTCTAGGCGTTTTAATTTGAAACGTTTCAGGTGTTTTAATCATTAATGCGCATTAAAAGTATTATAAAATTGGGAGGAGAATTAAAACACCAAAAGCGTTGTTGATCGTATGTATTTGATCATACTGCAACAGGTTTTACCTTACTCAACAATGGAGTGGACGAGGAATAAGGGCAAATGTGGTATTCGGTCAAGTCGTCGAGAAGTCATTGTGCTTACATTGTGCCTTTCATGAAAAACCTACGAAATTTATCACTTTTGTATACTCATAACACCTTTGCTCGTACTTCACTGCTTTAAACAGGAAGTGTCAAGATTTAAATACCACATAACATTCACTTCATTATTTGTAGCACTATTTGCACAAAAAATTACTGTAGAACACATATTGACAGATAGAAGTAAGTATGTGGACAAGAACTCGAAACCAAAATTTCTATCACTTTAATATACTCACAATGCCTTTTCTTGCACTTTACTGCTGCAAACAAACAGTGTTGAAACTTAACTACCACTTCTTCCACTTTAAACGAAGCTTCATTATTGTTTGCACAACTTTCACAAAAAATAGCTAAAGAACACGTATTAATATGTGTCTGTCAATTGACAGACGTATTTTGACGTGAGCTTGAAAGCATTTTCAATAGAACGCCTAGGCGTTTTAATTAAAACACCTGGAGTTTTAATTAAAACGCCTGGTGTTTTAATTAAAATGCCTGGTGTTTTACTTAAAACGCCTGGTGTTTTAATTAAGATGCCTGGTGTTTTAATTAAAACGTTTTCCTTTGTGTTATGTCAATTAAAACACTTAAAGTGTTTTTCTCGAGAAAACGTTTGAGGCGTTTTAATTTAAAATGCTTGCTTTTCTATTTAAAACACTAAATGTTTTAATTTCAACACCTCAAACGTTTTATTGAAAAAAAAACCAAAAGCGTTTTAATTAAACCACTTAGGTGTTTTAATTAAAACGCTTTAAGTGTTTTTTTCAATAAAACTTTCGAGGCATTTTAAATTAAAACACTTAGTGTTTTAAATAAAACGGTAAGTGTTTTAAAATAAAACGCCCGAAGTGTTTTATTGAATTAAAACACTAAAAGTGTTTTAACTAAAACGCTTAGGCGTTTTAATTTAAAACGTTTGGGTTTGCAGTGGTTTTATTGAAAATGCTTTCAAGCTCACGTCAAAATACGTCGGTCAATTGACAGACAAATATTAATATGTGTTCTTTAGTTATTTTTAGTGAAAATTGTGTAAAAAATAATGAAGCTTCATTTAAAGTGGAAGAAGTGGTAGTTAACCTTCAACCGTGTTTGTTTATAGCAGTAAAGTACGAGAAAAGGTATTGTGAGTTTATAAGAGTGATAGAAAGTTTGGATTCGAGTTCTCGTCCACATACTTACTTCTGTCTGTCAATATGTGTTCTACAGTAATTCTTTGTGCAAATAGTGCAACAAATAATGAAGTTCGGTTTAAAGTAGTAGATGTGGTATTTAAACCTTGACACTTCCTGTTTAAAGCAGTGAAGTACGAGCAAAGGTGTTATGAGTACATAAAAGTGATAAATTTTGTAGGTTTTTCATGAAAGGCACAATGTAAGCACAATGACTTCTCGACTACTTGACCGAATACCACATTTGCCTTTTTGACTCGTCCACTCCATTGTTGAGTAAGGTAAAACTTGTTGCAGTATGATCAAATACATATCATCAGCAACGCTTTTGGTGTTTTAATTCTCCTTCCAATTTTAAAACACTTCTAATGCGCATTAATTATTAAAACACCTGAAACGTTTCAGATTAAAACGCCTAGACGTTTTAATTTAAAACGCCAGGCGTTTTAATCAAAGCGGCTGGTGTTTTAATTAAAACACAAGGCGTTTTAATTAAAACGCCTAATGTTTTAATTAAAACAGTAGGCGTTTTAATTAAAACGCCTAGTGTTTTAAATTAAAACGTCTAGGCGTTTTAATTTAAAACGTTTTAGGTGTTTTAATTATTAAAACACCTGAAAAGTGTTTTGAAATTGGGACGGGAATTCAAACACCAAAAGCGTTTTAATTTAAAACGTTTGGATTTGTAGTGTAAACGACATTGAACCTCAATTATGTCTCAGAGTCATTGAAAATATGGACCATTGGATAGAAGTATGCCACCGTAGCCGTGGCGAGCATTTGGGCAATATTTTGTTTCATACATAATTGTCATAGGTCCTTCTGTTATAATAAAAAATATTAAGATAGTTCTCTGAAAACTTTTTGTTTTATTTACAATTAACATCGAGCGTTTTGGTTGCCACCCTTAATATATTTGGATATATATTTATATATATGTATATATACATATATATATATATATATATATATATATATATATATATATATATATATATATATATGTATGTATACATATATGTAGATTTATATATGTGCGTACATGTATACATATATATATATATATATATATATATATATATATATATATATATATATATATATATATATACGCATATATATGCATATATATATATATATATATATATATATATATATATATATATATATATATATATATGTATATATTGTATATACATAAATACATATATATATATATATATATATATATATACATATATATATATATATATATATATATATATATATAGATATATATACATATATATTTATATATATATATAGTTATATATATATATATATATATATATATGTATATATATACATATATATTTATATATATATAGTTATATATATATATATATATATATATATATATATATGTATATATTGTATACCGATAAATACATTTATATATATATATATATATATATATATATATATATATGTATATATATATATATATATATATATATATATATATATATAGATGCATATATATATATATATATATATATATATATATATATATATATATATGTATTTATATATATATATATATATACATATATAAATATATATATATATATATATATATATATATATATATATATATATATATACGAGTATATGTATATATATAGATATATATATATATATATATATATATATATATATATATATATATATATATATATATATATATATATACATATATATACAATCTATAGACGATATGTCCTCGGTAAAACCAAAGATTTGAACAACTGAGTGCAAGACGAGCAATTGTCGAGGCAGCACGCATCGAGCAAACTTCGAATTTTTTGAAATTTTCGTGGAATTTTTCGAAATTAGAGAATCTTTCGGAATTTTTGTAAATTTATAGGAAAGGGAAGTACAGGGCCTGGACAAGGCGCGTAGAGCAAGCGCAAGGAGGAGGATCGTTGAGTCGACGAAAGGTATGCTAGGAGCGGGCGGTAGGCGTGAGAGATTTGGAAACAAAAATTATAATTATTTTCATCTTTGTTAATTGTTATTCTTTTATTCATTTCAATACAATTACTTGCTGTTTGGTTTTTTCGTCACTAGATAATAAGGGTCGTAGTTCTTTTTACTTTCCCATAACAGTATTCCAAGTTCTGTCTTGGAATCTGTAACAGGAGAAAATAGCGAGTTTAGAGTGCTTTCCGCTCAAAATCAAGCTCATGTGGAAAGCCAAAAACCGTTTACAGCGTTTCTGGGAAAGGTTTGCGGGGATGTCAAAGAATAGTTCGTTTTGGACTTGCTGGCTCGTTGCAAGTGCAAGTCATGGGGGATTTCAGCGATATGGTAATAGATGAGTGAAAGAGTTCCACGGGCAGTCGTGATGATGAAGAGGCTGTTATTAAGCCTGAAAAGGAAACGAAAAAGAGGTCAATAGTATCTCCAACTCAGGAGACTACTTCAAAGGTATCTAACACCCTTGAAGTGACCGAAAGGGATTTTCGCTAACTCAAAAAGGTAGACATTAGCTATCGCCACTTTTTCAGGGATCATACCTACACCGAATATAAGGCCAAACCTTGCGGGTGATAAAGCTAAATCTGAGCTGCAGCAGCCAAGCGTGCCTACAACCAAAAAGAGAGGGTGCCCCCTATAGTATGCTATACGCTTAACCTGAAGACTTTCAGGGATAGCGTTAAAAGGGTATGTAAACGAAATACAGCAAAGGAGCCAGAGTTCAACGTGACGGTGAACAGCTCTTCACGAGCTACCTTCCACGCTAAAATGGCTGGGGATTATAGCAGCCTGTTTAATTTTTTGAAGTGTAGGAAAGTGGCTTGCTACACTTACACTCTCCCAGGAGGGAGAAAATTGGCTCTCCTACTTAAACGTGTACACAGTTCGTACGACGAGAACGATGTCGTGGCTAAGCTGGAGGAGCATCTCGGAAAAGATATCCTATCAGCTAAAAAGTTCTCGACGATAACCTCTAGGAGGGACGAGGGGACGCTTTCCTCTTCTTAGTCCAGTTTAAACCAGACGTTGAAGTCTGCAAGTTTCAGAGGTTGTCCTAAAGCAAACGAAGCAGACGAGAGGAGAAAGACTCCCCAGAAGAAAAGAGAGGAAAGGAGGGATTTCATCACGCCTCTATAAAAAATACTGCATCTAATGGCACTAGTACAGCTACCTCTAACTAGATTCAATCAAATATAGATCTCATATTGATTGTCCCGAAAGAGTCTACCTTCCGCCGAAGCTCGTCCATTATGACTTCTTCATCGTGTTTGTCAATCTGGTAAGTCCCTCCCACAGTTGGAAGGATTTCGAGTGTGGAGTTCTTGACGCCGAGTCTGACCATCTTTTGGTTGAGCTGACTTTAAGAGTGAGAAGGGTGTGAGACTTGAGGTTGCAGATTCTCAACTTTTCATTCCATACAAGCGAATTGATTGGGCAGCAGTTAGTGCTGACCTTGATGAAAAATTGAAGGATTGTGCCAGAAAGACTATTTGGCTTCAAAAAATCCAATTCCACGGTAGATGCTATGGCCGTGTTCCAAGTCGATGTAATTGGGAAGTAGATGCAACAATAAATTTGTTGTAGCTTGCCTGATTGATGTAGAGGAGGCCTTTGATTTTGTATGGATCGATAGGCTTCTCTTCAAAATGATAAATTTTGGCTTTTCGGCTCACCGTGTGAACATTATAGGCAGCTTCATGAGACGATGAACTGCCTTTGCGGTGGTTGGTGGAGCTAGGTTAGAGCAATTTTGTATTGACCTATAAAACCCCGATATGGAAAGGAGCTCCGAAAGCAAAATGAGGCAAGATAAGATTAATGGAGCGAAAAATACTTTGGACTCCCGCAGGCCTATATAAACGGTAGGACAATACAATTACTTCCTGTTTGGTTTTTTCGTCACTAGATAATAAGGGTCGTAGTTCTTTCTACTTTCCCATAACAGTATTCCAAGTTCTGTCTTGGAATCTGTAACAGGAGAAAATAGCGAGTTTGGAGTGCTTTCCGCTCAAAATCAAGCTCATGTGGAAAGCCAAAAAACGTTTACAGCGTTTCTGGGAAAGGTTTGCGGGGATGTCAAAGAATAGTTCGTTTTGGACTTGCTGGCTCGTTGCAAGTGCAAGTCATGGGGGATTTCAGCGATATGGTAAAAGATGAGTGAAAGAGTTCCACGGGCAGTCGTGATGATGAAGAGGCTGTTATTAAGCCAGAAAAGGAAACGAAAAAGAGGTCAATAGTAACGGTAGGACAGACTGTGTTACCCCAACGAGGCGCTTTATCAGGAGGCGGTGATGGAGCGAATCAAATCACATGCGGAAAAGCTAGTGGTATCAGCAGTAAGGAAGCCGTGGAGCACAAGGCCGAAGTAGTAAGGGCAGCGACGGATAATCGTTCAATAGATACAGCAAACGAGTAGCTTTAAGGCAGTCTTATGCAAACAAAATAATTATTTTTAAGAAACTCAATTTTAAGAGCTTCATTTCTTTAAAGCTAATGAATTTAATACCTATATTCTTCTGTAATCTTTCTATAATCTATTAATGTTTGATGATATTGTGGGCGTCCACGTTTTATAGTTTTGTTTTTATTTGAAGGATTTATATTGTAAATTAAAGTAAATTGAATGATTATTGAGCTCCGAGAAAATCCCTAAGGCACATGAATATTGTCAGGCTGTGTTTTCTATGGATTTTATGACTGAAAAATAAAGATCTTGAATCTTGCGAAAACGGCAAAACCAGCACTCGATAAATGCAATGCTTCAATTAAAGCAACAACAAAAATTGGGTACATTTTGCCATCCTCTGGGCCCCCTGATGCATAAAATGACTTTTTTCTTTCAGATTCTTATAGTTCTAATCATAACTAATTCGACTAAATTTGATTAAAACCATTTTTAGGCGTCATTCCGTTATTAGGGGGGACCCCCCTTAAAAAAATTTTTAATTTTTGGTAAGATCTAAACATTTGAGAGACCATCATTTCTGACATTTCCAAAAAGTTTGAGCATTCTAGCTTTTATAGTTTCTGAGGAAACTTGCGCGAAACTAGTAGGATTTTGTAAAAAAATTTTATAGTGTCCAATCGCGAGGGGGGAAACACATTTTCCGAGTATATTCCCCTCTGTCCCATTACTGAAGCAAAAACTGTCAGTTCAAGAACTGTTTTGAAAAGCTCCCATAAAGAAATTTCATTTGATTCTCTTATCGGCTACGTTTGATGATTTTTTTCAGGGGCCACTACCCTGTACTGTAATCATCGATTCATGGCACCAGAACATTTTTTTCGAATCCTAGAATGGTTACAATCCCTTCTGTTAGGAATTCTCTCCTGCCTCCTCGACTTGTTTCACCTATGAGTGTTAATTGTAGGTACTCATCTTCAGTCATTCATTAAATTGAATCAAGTGTTCAAAGCATGCACCTTAAACGTTGAAGTTGGGAAAAAATAACTCAAAATTATTCAATCTTCGAATTTAAAACAGCCACTTTTTTGTTTTACGATTACTGATACCAAAAGCTGACCCAATTCTCAAAGATATTCATGACACCTATCATTCCTGAATCTTTCATGCAAATTCTAGCAAACCTGTAGTGTCTGAGTCAGTAAAAACCGCATATTGTTCCATAGCCAAATGTTTTCATAGTATTACAGTGCATATTTTTCCATGGTAATACAGGGAAATTCAAACCGCTATAACTTCGTCAAATACTATTTGATCTTTGTGAAACTTGCAGGACAGGTCAATCTTATAACTAGCCATTTGTGCGTTGAATTTTATTGAATTGAAAGGGACAGTTAAGATTTTATTCAAGAAAATGTAAAATCAATAAATCATACTATTACTAACAAAGTTGAGTGAATTTCGACTTCTCACGCATTTGTTGTTATTGAATTCATTAAGGCCTACATATCTGATTTTTCAGATTTTTCGAATAAAAGGTGTCCAATAGCGAGGGGGGTACGCGAAAAGTTCGAAAATTACCCCTGCCCCCCACGGTACTGATAAGGGAATTTTAAGACTTGTTTTGAAAAGACCTCATTGAGACCTTTCCAACGACGACCTACTCGACTATCAACGGTGAGAAAAAAAATGCTAAAGGGTCAGATCCTTATATGGGGAGACCCCCCTTAAACCAGTTTAGAAAATTTTTCCACCTAAAAACTTTCAAGAAATCACCACTTCTGAATTTTTCACAAATTTTCATGGCTGCAGCTTCTATAGTTTCGGCGAAAAAGTGCTGTGATATACAGACGGACACAGGTCGTGATTGCAATAGGGTTTTGTATCTTAGTACAAACCCCTAAAAATGAGCCAAATTTGTCACCCGATCAAATTTACAAGGCAGATTTGTCAAATATTTTTCAAGCACGTGTCAAATACGCTTTTAAGTTTAAAAAAAGCCACTTTTCCTGGCCAGAACGCATTCAAAGAGAGAATCACCTTTCTAACGTACACTAATGCGTCTGGTTCGCGTAAAGTAAAGTTTTTTTTTCATGGGAAAAGCTGCAAATCCTAGAGCATTTCAGAAAACAAAAATAAGTCTATCATTTACAAGGCCGACAAAAATACGTAGATGACACATGCAATTATTAATGATTGGCTTAACATAATTTCCGTGGCAGGGGTAAATTATTTTTCAATTAATTTGATTTAATTTCAAAATTTATTTTCACATTTTGCCTTTGTTTGGATAACATAATTTCTAGAATTGACAAACCTCCAAGGAAAGGCTCTTTTTCTTTCGGAAAATGCGCTATTTCATCCCACAGATGGAAAGGTGATTAGTGTTGATGGAAACATGAGTTTGACAACAAATTGCACAGCTATTCTCCAACTAATGGACCGAAATGTTACAAGCTTGACAAAACTGCATTACAAAAAATGACTTTTCGTATATTTAGTTGGAAATCGAGGACCAGATTTGGAGAATAAAATTAAGGATTTCCATTTAAGGCATGCCGTAAGCCTTCTGGATACTGCCTGGGAAAAGGGTTAAGCCTTCAGATATATAAAAGTGCTGCAAGCCTTTGATGTCAATTAACAGTGAATGAGACAAGGAGGATGAGTTGCCGTTGAAAATAACAAGAGATCAAATCATTTATGAGCTTCAAATGGTTATATCCATTTCAGACTTGCTTCAAGAGACCGCTCTTTACAAATCTTTTGCGACTGATAGATTACATCACTGGATCACCAAAAATGATCTCGAGCAGTAGCTGTAGCTATCCACAAAAAAAAAGGTGACCGGCTACAGTGCAAAAGCTGTAGAGGCATATTACTACTTTGCACGGCGTACAAAATATTGTCGAAAATCTTAGAAAATCAGATCATACGCCAATAGTATTACTGGGGAGTATCAAGGTGGCTTTAGAGCAGACATATCGACGATAGACCAATTGTTTACAATTAAGCATAAATGATGGGAATATAACATAGACGTACACCAAATTTGTGTACCGTACTATACCAAATAATGCTTTGATTTCGTATCTCAGGCAAATTAGTCTGTCTTACCAAAATGACAATGACGTCAACATCTTCCCCAGTCCACATCAATAACCAACTCACCGATGCCTTTGGCACAAATATCGGACTAAAGCTGGGAGATAGGCTGGCTCCATTGCTATTGAATTTGGCTCTTTTATATGTCATAAGAAAGCTACCTGTCGATACTAGAGTACGCCACAATACATGTCCAGCCAAGTGGTAGCCTATGCGGACGACATCAATATTTGGTCACGGTCGACAGTGAAGCAAATGTAGAGGGCTACAAACCAATGAGAATAAAATAAAGCTCATGACGCTTTGGGAAAATTCTCTCAAACACACAAAATATCAGACTTGGCGAATATAATATCGAAACTGTGGGTAAGTTTGTGTATCTAGGTGCCAAAATAATGAGAACCAGCTATGAAAGGGATGAAATACGCCGAAGAATAAGGCTCGCAAATAAAATATTTTATTCAGTTTTCACGGTCTTGAAGACCAGCTGCATACACACGAAAATAGAGCTCCAAGTATACAAATCTGTGATAAGATACGTGTGTGAAACATAGACCCTAACTCAAGCATCCGCAAACATATTGAACGCCATCGACCGTCGTGTCCTGCGGCGGATAATTGGAGCGAAGCAAGATGGGGACCAACGGCAAATTCGATACAAAACGAGGTGTATGATATTTTTGACGAGCCGCAGATTTCAACGATTGAAAGACTGCGGAAGCTGCAATGGGCTAGCCGTGTGAATCGTATGCATGAACAACACATACCCAAAAAGGTGTTCTATGGGAGAACTGAAGGGTGGCGATCAGTGGAAAAACCGAGGAAACGCTGGCCTGACTCGATCAGCGAAGACATTTCATCTTTGCTCGAATTTCGAAATTGGAGGACGCGATCAATGGACCGAGACAGATGTAGGCGCTCGTTGCAGAAAGCGAAGGCTCGAGAGGCACTGAAGCACTACAAAGTAGAAGAATTTGCTAAGTTATTAGTTAGTTTTAGTTTTAAATCTTGAAAGAATATAAAAGGAAAATATCTTTGAACAAAGCTTACTCAACTATATTGAATTTCTCAACCTGTACTGGGGCAAAGCTTCAAAAGGCAATCTGTTGGGTTTTATTTTCAACTTTCATAAAACTATCATAAAAATTTATAGTTTTGTCTTGATTTCGACTATAAAGTTTTTAAGTTTAGGAACTATTTATAAAAGTGCCATCAGTTCCTAAATTAGTTAATATTCAGGAGCCCCCCATCAATGATCCCATTACTGGCAAAATTAGGAATGGTCTAAGAAAGCGCCATCAGTTCCTTAATTGGGAATGATTTAGGAAAATCCCAACAGGCCCAAATCAGGAAAAATCTATGATGCCTAAAGTTTTTCAATTTAGGAATTGTTGGGGTAATACAATACGTTCCGCAGTAGGCGTAGTACGGAGTCCGCATTAAACCCTAATGTCCGTTTTTGCCTAACCACTTTGTAAAATCAACATCCGGTCGAACATCTACCATAATGCCATAGCAAAGGCACTTCATTGCACACTTGAAACAAATTCCAGGATTTATATAGGGAAAATAAAGGGTCAAAATTGACAGTGAATGCCTCAATCACATAAGAGCCGCCGATGGTATAGTCATCATAAGAAAAAGGAATCAAAATGCAGCTGAATGAAATCAGCCCAGTTATTGGAGAAACAGGCTTAAACGTAAAGCCTATAACTTATGGGCTTCGCGAAAGTATTTTTATTAATCACAATTGCAAGTTTTTGAAAAGGCTTATTATAATTTTCATTTTTCATCACCTTTATGCTTTAATTCTTTGATCAATGCACTACGTATGTATTGACGCCACTAACATCTCAACTCTACTTATCATTATGCGTGTGTGCCATGGCGTTTATATGGGATCATCAATATATCTCCAATATTGCTCATGACGTAAGTGCTTTCAATTACCAACCACATGCTTGTTGTTGTAATGACGTTAGCTCCAATGACGTTATTTGTGTTTTTAATTGCAAACCTTGTATTTGTTGTTGTTGTAATGACGTTAACAGATGACGTCATCCGTGTGATTTATTATCAGCCCTATGCTTGCAGTTGTTGTAATGACGTAAGCGCTGACATCGCATTTGTGCTTTTAATTGGAAATCATTCAATCATGCTCCAAATTTTTCCAATAGTGATTTGTTTTGCCATGTACTCCAGTAGAAATTAGCTTAGGTATGCCTATACGGGCATTAGGCCCTAATGCGAAAGCAGTGGGGCTTGCCTAAATTAGGCATGTCTAATGCGGGCTTTATGGGGTATGTTTAATTTAGGCATGTCCAGTGCGGACCTGCTGGGGGCCTAATGAAGCATGCCTAACTTAAGCAATTTTGAAAATTTCGCATTTTAGTGCAACGTGGAGAACAATAAAAATGATCAAATGAAAGTTTTGCAATTTAAAGTGAGATTAGCGATTTTTTATTTTTTCTCAGTTTCGGCATGCCTAATGTGGACCTAATATGACATGCCTAAGTTAAGCATGCCTAGTGTGGCCCTAGGCCTAATTAGACATAACTAAACTTGTTCAGTTTAGGATTTGTTTAGGAAAACCGAATGCCGAACGCAACGCTGATGGGGCTTTCTGCATTAGGGCCTGATGGAGTTTTCCCAACCAATTCCTAAACAGAAAAATCTTTGCGTGAAAAATGTAAACAACACTAACATTTCTTAGTAAGACCTTAGCATTTTACGAACATTCGTCAAAAACGATAGTTTTACGAACATTCGTCAAAAACGATAGCTTAACGAACGTTCGTCAAAAACGATAGTTTTAAGGACATTCGTTAAAAACAAAAGTTTTGTGATCGTTTGGCAGGTTAGGATTGTTTTACAATAATTTAAATAGGGTACAATAGTTTTATGAAAGTTTTATGGTAGTTTTATGATTTTTTTAAGGTTTGCCAATAGAAAACCACTTTTCTGGGCATCCATTTTCTTCACTTCGCAAATAAGGTCCAATTTAAGAGTGATGAGGCTTGCCTAAACAGTTTCTAATTCAGGCAGTAATGGGGCATTCCTAACCATTTCCTAATTAAGGCGGAGATGAGGCTTGCCTAAACTTTTCCTAAACACAAATTCTTTTTAGTGCAAGAAAACAAACAATCTATAAATTCTTGGTAAGAATTTAAATATTTACAATTTTCTTCACTTTATAAAAAAACATGTAATTTAGGCGGTGCCTAAACAATTCTTAATTTTGGCGGTGATGGGGCTTACCTAAACAGTTTCTAATTTAGGCAAAGATGGGGCTTGCCTAAACAGTTCCAAAACAGAAAATTTCTTGTTGTCTAAAATCGAACAAATAAAATTTCATCGTAAAAAATTTCAATTATACGGAGAAGATGAGAATGCATAGCTTTAAATACTTTTAAGTTCGGATATGATGAGTTCGTCACTTTTTCCCATGCTTAATGCGGGCCTAATCGAGCCGTAACGTGGCCTGCTTAAATTGAATCAAAACATTTCACTGCATACGAGTATGATTGCCACCAAAGCCTTGTTGAGGTTATATATATAGGTTTGTCGCAAATGTGAATTTTCTTGAAAAAGCTGCGAAGAATGACGAACAAATTGATATCAATGTGCTGATTTTGCGTTTAGGAACTGTTTAGGCAAACCCCACCATTGCCTAATTTAGGCAGTGATGGGATAATGCGTCACGTTGGGCATAAGAGCTTAATGCGGAATCCGCGTTAGGCCTTACTATCCGTTTAGACATGCCTAATTAGGGCCTAATGAGTCTAAATTGAATTTCTGCACGGGTGATTTGTTACTTTTTTGATGATACAATTATAATATTAGCACGGAATACCACTGGTATCTTAAAAAAATATGAGATCATTGAAAACTGCTCCCGCCTTAGCTCTTTCTGTCACGAATAAATGTTCCGCCAGCTGTACCTACGTCTCTTGTGGCATAATATGGGAGTATGATCTTCATTTTGGCTCTCATTTTTAGGTTTACCCGGACGCGTTATACGATATCGTTGACTCACTTGGTGATCTGGTACTGTTTCTTCTAATTAAACCGCAACGTCAGGGATCTGCCCTTCCAACGTTGTAGGATAGATAGTCACACCCAGTCGTCCTGCTGGAATCCGGATAAATTTTCCTTCAAATTATATCTGGTCTTCATGCGGTCAGTAGTCGACTCCAGAAATTTCCACACAGTTCGTCGTATTTTGTTTAACCGATTCTCAGGTCTTTTGTGTACTAGTACAAGCATTATTTTCCAAAGATGAATTAAGCTGGTGCTTCCCCCGCTGATACATGTTCTGTGGACTTATACAGTTTTAAGAATAATGGGATGTTCCGGCCCCAACCCCTTTAGTTTTCATCAACCATTTTAGCAAGGTTTGAACCTGTGGTTAAAGCGATCGACCATTCCATCGACTTGAGGATGAAGCGGTGTTGTCCTCGTTTTTTGTATTTGCAGCAGCCCGCACATTTCACCAAAAACACAGGACGCGAAGTTTTTCCATGTAGATAACGAAACACGCTATGCTTACTGGCCCACTGTAGTACGGTCTGTTGGGCAACAGTAGTTGATTTCTCATCAGGAGTGAGATCGAATTTGGGCCATTCACTAAAGTAATAGGCTACAAGCAGTAAATAGCGATTTTCCATTTGGCTTGAGAGAAGAGTCCTGTGATGCACACGGCAATTCTTCCATACAGTACGCTTCCGATACAGCCTTACCTTTGTCTCCTTGGTCTTCACTTTGGATCTTTGACAGAAACATAAATCGTGCATCTACGATACGATTCCTCTACTTCTTCTTTAGTGTGAAACCAATGAATGCATTTGGCACCGCAGTGAAAATGGGGCAGTAGTTTATAACAAAGTCAGAGGCTTGCTTGGAAAACTCCGGTGGCAAATTGGTTGGATCAAGTTTCGATGAAACGAGGCCACGACTGTCACCTGTTGATTGTTTCATATCCAAATGTTGGTCACTTTTAACTACCAAAGATGTTACGGTAGAAACCAGCTGGCACATCTCCAGCGTTGATGCGAGTGATGGAGTCCGTAATGTTAATGACTCTAGCCGGCCCGCATGCATTCCTGTCGGTTCATAAAAGCTTCATCCAACAATCAACCTAGATAGTACCAGCATTTTTACTGGCTCAATTTGGTATGGTCTGTGGTCTCCAGAATCGCCAGGAAGTTTCTCCTATACGATGCTCTCGGAAGGTTTCGGGCTATCAAGTGTTGGCACTTACTACCACATTCATCTTAGAAATTTAGACATTGGAATCTTCTATAAAGACCTCAATATTTTGCCATTTCTGTATTATTCTGCCCAAGTCTAAGGAAAAACCATCCAGTCTCAAGAAATCTATTTCTCAGATGCGGTAGCCCATGATGTTAGCGACCAGAAATTGATACCGGAACAACAAATTTCCAAATCTGACTCTGAGGTTACTTTCTTTGTGGATCGGTACAGATTCTTCTGTAGCATTTTGTAGTGAAATTGTCTTGCTCCTTCAAATTGAATGGTATTTGAATAGATATGGATATAGTATAGATTTTGGCACACCAGTGTTAATAAGTAGCAGTTTTCCCAGTCAACTGTTCCCAGGAAACATATATCTGATTCTGCACGCTGTAAACCTGACAGGTTGATAGGAGTGCTGGGGGCGTCGATTCATCGAGCCAACTTCTGTTTCATGAAGTTGGGGCTTACATATTTACTGTTTCCACGGTTCGAGGTATTACATTGGCTGTATGATTCGTTCAAAAAAAAAATCATTCAAAAACACTTTTCTAATCGTCGATGTAAATGAAGGATTATTTTAATTTTTTTCGAGATTCACCCTGACTATTTCCCTGTCAGTAAAGACATCAGTAAAAGACATCACCACCTGTAATAAGTCACCTAAATTTGACTTCTAGAAGAAGTGGATGGACGAAAAACTAGTAACGTACATACTTAATTTGATGATTTCAAAAGTCCTGATAACTGCACACTGAATTCTTATACTACGCAAGGCCAGTAAAAAACCATACAGTCGCAAGTAATTCATTCCTCGGATGCAGTAGTTCATGATGTTAGCGAACAGAAAGCTATACTGGAATAATAAATCTGCTGATTTGAATCTATGCTTGTTAACCAAAAAAAGCGCTAAGAGTGCTCCGTGGTCAAGCTGTACCACCATAATATTTCAAAAAGGTTGAAAAAAGGTCAACTTTATCAAAACTCACAGTCGTGATAATTTATTAGATCACATTTGCAAATATTGGTCATCCCAACAATTATTGAACAGGTCAGGATACACAGGGCAAGAATCTTTTTGTCTCCTCTGCCTACTTATTCTATAACTACTATAATTAATTTCTAATGTATCACGAAAGAGGGGTACTGACCGAAGGAAATTAAGTCAGTTTTACAAATGTCATAAGCACTCAACATTAGCATCAAAATCGTCATAGAGCTGGATAACAGGATGAGATATTCGAAAAAGCTATGGGAACTGTCTACTGTCTCATGTCCGGTCAAATACGGCAAAAACCTTCAATATATGCTAGACGCAAAAATATTGGCAACCTTAAAAAGACTGCCTAAGGCTCAGGGATTCAACTAGACTTACCAAGAACTTGTCAAAAGAATGTTCCAATCCCTCTTTTCTTAAAAAGTCTGAGGGTACCTGGACTGGATTATGAGAGGAAACCTTGGAACTTTTCATGATTATCCGTGATAGCCGCGTGATGGATAACCCTGCAAGTACTCTGCAGAATATGGAGAGTATAGCTTTTATCCATTCAAATATACTGGTCTAAACAGCCTACTAACGGTCTTGCTCCAGCAGCTACGTGACCTAGTAGTTCCTTGGCTAGTTAGAATTTTCAGGGGTTGTTTACTAAAGAATCAAGCTTGAGTTGTGTTCATCCCGTAAGTGGGCAGGGGGGTCCATGGGTTGCCAACGGACTTCAGACCCATCAGTCTTATATCATTTATCCTAAAAAGATTGAGCGCGTTTGAGACAGTCATCTGCGGCAAATTCTAGAAAGAGTATCGTTATCTACTGTGATGAATAATATTCTTTCATTATTAGACAGGGAGAGGATAAGAATTGGGGCCATGTCAAGAACCCGGAAATCTTGGTGTTGGATATGTGCTTTTACTGATCAGCAAAATCATGAAAGACGCCCTGAAGGAAGTGAGAGGATGGACCACAAATTGTATGATATGCATAAACGCAGGTAAAATGGAAATGATGTTCTTCTCCGTGAAATCCGAAGTCCCTGACTTTAGTCTTCCGCGACTTCATGGCCAGCAACTCTTGTTATCCTCTACCGATAAGTAGCTTGGCATTATTGTAGAGCCAAGGCCCAACTGGCGATAAAATATAGAAAATGATAAAATGTTGGAAATAGAAGTATACAACAGTAGTACGTCTGATTCTCCCCTTTGTGTCTCTAGTTTGGTGTCATGCCGTAGCCGAGAGCTATATAACAACTAACTTCATTAGGGGGCAGAGAACTGCAGCATTAGGGGCTACGGGTACTTTTTTTCAATCAACACCTACGGATCCTCTTATCATTATTCTTAATCTCTTCATTGACTGTTTTATTAAAAACATCGCAAAGTACGCCTGATGCTGAGTTCGGATGCTGGCTGACCAAACTATATGGTCACAGCGCTATTCTAGACTCCATGCCAAAGAAAATAGTTCCGACGGTGACTGACTACATGACCCTTAAGCTGAGCCTTATGACAGTAGTCTGGGGATTTGAAAAGAAATGAATGGAAAATGAAATGCAGGAGTCTTTTTGGGAATATTGAATGTGGCGAAGGTACTGGCCATTCTACATGCATGCGATCAACTGACAAATCAATCATCCACATATAAGAAGAGAGTTACTATTGGTGATTTTATCCTCAAAGATGATAGCACAGTGTCGGTCGAGTTGGCCGCCATAGGCAGTTGGTTTGCAGTAACTTTTCTCTTGGTTCCCAAAATCGGAAACAAGACCAAGAGGGCAAACAGACCTCAACCCTTGATGCGTATTTTGTAGAAGTGGTTAGTATATTGCTAGAAAGCTGTAAAGACAGTAAACGTCTCACGCAATTTTCCTGAAGCGAAATCTTGATGAGTAGCCTTGCCACCTGCGCTGAATCAAGGAATACATGGCTTACTTTTTGCAGCACTAGGACAGGTGAACTTCTAAGTAAATTTCGCAAAATAATGTTTATAAGTAATATTTAGGGTGATTAACAGTTGTAATAACGTTAATGGAGAGAAACCGATTGTTCACTTCCTCTTTAATTATTCGGCACTAACTAGAGGCAGGCATCAAGCACAACGCAATACCTACTTCGATGATCTGAGAGCATCTCCTAAAAGAAGATGTGAGAGTTATTATCCTTCCATAACCGCATCGGGTTTGATTTGGCACCAATCAAACGAACATAAATTATTTGCTGAGAGGGGCTATAGAAAAGCCTCTGTAACCAACCATTGAAGAGAAGCATCAGTTTAATTCATCTACATGTTCAATGCTTTTTAATATGTATATATGTATATCCATAACTTTTGATGACTCCGATTTTTATGAAATTATTGCATATAAGTAAGTAAATAAATAAAGGGGTCCTAAATGCAATTCATTTCATCCTTGAACTTAATTCAAGCCTAATCAACAATTTTTTTTCTTGAGAATACATTTGCGATGCTTGTAGGAAAAAAGGTTTTAATTAAAAATTTTAGTTGCACTTAAAGCAAACTTATTCTATCTTAACTATAAATAGCCTAGCTTAAATATACTAACTAGAATAAGACCGCATGATGGTTAAAGAATATTGCCACTCGAGTGAGTAACGTAATTAGGAGATAAGACGAAATAGTTGATCTGGCCATCAACTTTCCTCTTTCTTTGTTTTTTTTTTTTTTGAAAAGCCGTCGAGCCTTGGTTTTTGAGTGAGCAGACGCGTTTCGACGTCTTTGAGTCATCTTTAGTGTATCTTTCTCTTACTTCCTGAACGAGCACCTTGGTGTAATTTTTAAGCGAAAAAATAAAAAGGTTTACGAAGAGGAAGTTTTGAACAACTAAAAGTATTTTGCATAAATTAAAGCTTCTTTTTCAGGTAATTTGCTCATCCAGGAGCTCATTATGGCATAATGGGTGAATCACCATTTTGTACAGAAGAATTTCGCTTTTAGTACCTAGGATTGATCTCAAATTGATTACATGAAGGGCTAATATTACCTTTTACATCCTAGTACAAGTGATTTCAATGTGGTCTCTAAGTGTTAATTTCTGAGTATGCTAAATCAGCGCACTTTTTGTTTAGTCATTTTATACACAGTTTAAAGTGTGCTATGTGTGTTCTCTGAGCACACTTAAAATTATTGTTTAACTCACTTTTGGTATGTTGTTTTGAAAATAACACATTTGGACACGTGAAAGTGTAATATTTTCAAACTTGTATAAGCGATTACACAAATTGTTTGTTGATTTGGCATACTTAGCATTTATAGTGCGACGAATCCTAGATAAGAGTTTTGCTTCGGCGAAGAAATTGCTTCTTCCAAGAAACTCCAACCTTTATTAGGAAGGAACCACGAATTCCTTTTTTGGTCAAATATTGGACTTTCGTTTTTAACGAATTAATTCCAACTTTGGAATATTAATATAGGCTGTCAAATATGTATTCTATTTTTTAAAGCGCATGATAACCACTAAACTTGTAGCTACTCTTTAAAATGGGGTTCGGACACGAATTCGGGAAATTTACACAAGCGTCTAATGTGAATTACATTTCTGCAACATTTTTTGGCTGACGCTGATTTTTACAGACCCGAAAATGTCAACGCAATTGTATGGCATTTGTACGGTGTAGTCACTTGATGAATATCCATAATTAAATAATTGATGAATATCCATCACTAAATAATCTAAATAAATAAAATAGAACCATTTTCTCCACTTCGCAAAAAACTTCCCATGTTCTTAATTTTCTGCGAAAATCCCAATTCTCAGCAAACATATATATATATATATATATATATATATATATATATATATATATATATATATATATATATATATATATATAACTCCAACAACACGGTTCTAGTGCAAACTGTATTCATTTTTATTTGAGCAGTTTTGTCGTTCTCCACATTACACTGAAATGCAAAATTTTCAAAAATGCTTAAGTTAGGCATGCCCCAATAGGTCTGCATTGGGCAGGCCTAACTTAGGCCTCATTTGTTTTGTTTCAATTTTAACACAACACTCATAACGAATTGTTTAGACATGGCCCATTAGTGCCTAAATTAGGAACTGTTTAGACAAGCCCCACTAGCACCTAAATTGAATTTTTTTTTGTAAAAAGAAGAAAGTGGTAGTGGTTCAAAGTGGTAATGATTCATTGTTCAGGAACGTTTAAAATCTTTAAGCGGACTAAAACGGTTTTTCGTAATGACTCGTTTTTCGATAATTTAACAATTTATTTTTCCGATACATAAACGATAAACTGTCGTAAAACCATCTCAAAACTATCGTAAAACGATCTTAAGACCACCGTTGAAGTATCATAAAACTATCATAACTCTATTGCAAAACCATCGTAAGACTATCGCAAAAGTATCTTAAAACATTCTCAAAACTATCATTCCAAACGAATCCTCGTAAAGTGATAGGATCACAACAAAAAATTATAATGTTGTTTCCTAAACAATTCTTAAACAAAATTTTTCTGTTTAAGAATTGTTTAGGAAAACCCCATTAGGCCCTGGTGTGGAAAGCGCCACAAGTGTCTAAGGATATTATGTTTAGGAATTGATGGGGTACTGCGTTACCTTCGGCATAAGGACTTATTTTTTTTTAAATCCGAAACAGAACAAGTTTAGGTATGTCTAATTAGGTTTGGATTAGGCATGCTTTACTTAGGCGTTCCGCATTAGGGTCCAATTAGGCATGCCTAAAATGCAAGAAGCGAAGAATTCCTGATCTCACTTTACATTGCAAAATTTTATATTGAACATTTCGTTCACTCTTTGAAAATTTTGTCCACTCTCTACATAATACGAAATTTCCAAAATTACTTACTCGTAAGTTAAGCATGCCTAATTAGGCCCGTATTAGACATGTCTAACTTAGGCGTTCCCCATTTGGCATGCCTAATTTAGACAAGCCCCCCTGTTTCCGCATAAGGGCCTCATGCCCATTTAGGGATGCTTAAACTGGTTTCTAATCGGGTGAAAGGCTTCTGAACAGACAGAGTTTTTCCCGATGTTCCAAATCAATCATATCCCAATTATTCGATTACGAAGTAAAACAATAGGAGTATTTTTCCACAAATTGTTTGTTTTGGACTTTAAAAAATACTGAAAATGTTTCATCTTAATGGAAACCATTATTCCATCTTTACATACATTACAATTTTCTGTGAACATCTTCGCTAGAACAAACCAAACATACGATCAAACATTAAATGTCACAAGTATCATCTTACTCGTATAAAGAATGTACCTGAAGTACATGAGATATTCCCTTCCCTCATTAAGAAATTTGATTTTACTGTTTCCTGATCAGTCTCTTAAATACTTCGTTTGTATTTTGATTTTCATATTTATGAATTTATTTATTAACCCGAAAGAAGAGAAAAAGAAAACAAATATT
The DNA here is from genome assembly GCA_963969285.1 of Odontomyia ornata. Classification (NCBI taxonomy): domain Eukaryota; kingdom Metazoa; phylum Arthropoda; class Insecta; order Diptera; family Stratiomyidae; genus Odontomyia; species Odontomyia ornata. The sequence goes on along the minus strand of OZ017743.1, from coordinate 4,976,839 downwards.
TCTAAGGAATATTCAGGATACTCTCACACTTTATTTCTACCCCTCGATATCGTGAAGATGTTTCTCTTAATTATTTCCACGCTCTGAATTCAAGACGTTTCCGTGAAAACTTAAGAGAGAGCTAACCCTTTCCTAAACTTTCGGTTCTATATAAAATGTTCTTTCGCGTATTCCTATGTAACGATGAAAGTCCCCGTAGCTACTTTCAATATTTCTGAAGGAAGCTGCGATAAAAACAATGATGTTGGTGGTCGTGCAAAGCTATGTATGGCCGGTTTCTTACCCCATTAATAAGAGTTGTACACGTGCACCCTGTTTCCCCTTGGACGTACTCTAAAATAAGATTATGAAGGGGTTGTGTCTGAGTAAAATGAAATGGAAAGCTAAAGTTTTAGATGACAAGGGAGCTTTCTTTTCTTTGGGAACTTCTTAGAATGAGAATGAACGAGTGTTTCTTGTGTTTCTTCGTCCTCGGTAGGAATTGTAATATCAGAAATATAAAAAGCTTTCAATATAAAAGCTAATGCAAATATAATTCAGCCTCTAAATTAACCGTCTAGTTTTCGCGAATTTTTGCAATAAATTTCTCTTATTCACGACATTAAGAAACTAAAAATATTTTTTAGCACGTAGAGTTCAAACATAATCGTATAACTATTGGTTTCTAAGTGTGAGTGATCCACGGAATAAAATAAAAGGGTTTCGTCGGAAACAACCCTTACGAAGGCTCAAATAAAAGAAAAAGGCGGGCATTCGATCAACATTCAACTCATGTTCGTAGAAAGTAGGTAGGTACCTTTAGCTGCGATAGTATTATTTGTTGTTGTATTTGCTGATGCATTACTGAGGGTTGAGATCCAATATTCAAATTTGAATTTGCCGATTTTGGTCGTTAGTGCCATCTATTTCATAGTAGAAGTCGAAAGCACAAAACATGAGCGTCAAAGCCAGCAGATGGATCTGATTGAATTTTGATAGTTACGAAGAAAGCAATTTACAACTAAATAAAGAACTTTTCAGGGAATTATATTTTTGAAGACAGATTTCAATTTATTATTTTTTATAATCACTTTTCCGAACAGGATTATAAAGTATTTTGCACAGCCAGATAAGTTAATGTTTCACAGATCTAATTATCAACACAAGGTAAAATAAGGACCTGAAATTAAACAAAAATTTTAAAAATATACATGTACATATAGGTGTATTTATATATATATATATATATATATATATATATATATATATATATATATATATATATATATATATATATAAGTTAAGCTATTTATTGAGCACGAGTACATTTTCTTAGTTTTCAGATAAATAGTTTTGTTTCAAATATTAAATGAATTAAATCTTCACTTTCGTACCCTATTGAATTCACGTCAGTGGGGTTCGCCTAAATCAGGCATTCCTAATACGAGGCTAATGGGGCCGACTACGTTGGGCATACCTGATGCAGGCCTAATTAGGATGGAAATTTCGCATTATAGTGTAATATGGAGAGTGTAAAAGTGTGCAAGTAAAAATTTTGCAATAGCAAGCGGGTAAGAATTTCTCGCCTTTCACCTACTTAGGTATGCCTAATGCGGGCCTAATGGAGCACGCATAAGTTAGGGGTATCTAATGATGGCTCAATGTGGGCCTAATTAAGCATGTCTTACTTAAGCAATTTCAGAAATTTCGAATTTTAATGTGATCTGAAGGGTGAAAAACACTCAAATGAGTGAGATTATGAATTTTCCACTTTTACCAGTTTTAGGTATGCATAACGTGGAACTAGTGGGATATGCTTGTACTGTTTAGAATTTTTTTAGGAAATCCCCATTAGCCTAAGAACGTAATGCATAACCCCATCAGCTCCTAAACAGGAAAGCTTTAGGCACTGATGGGGTTTTCCGCATTAGGGCCTAATGGAGTTTCCTAAATGATTCCTAAACAGAAAAATTTTGGTTGCTAAAAATCCAAACAACACTAGGATTTCTTATTGTGAAACTACCATTTTACGAGCATTCATTTGAAACGATAGTTTTACGAATGCTTTACTATAGTTTTGCGATCGGTTTACGTTAGTTTTATGATAGTTAATGATTACTTTACGTTAAGTTTATATTTTACCGGTAGTTTTAAGATCGTTTTACGATAGTTATACGAAAGTTTTACAATAGTATTACCATAGTTTTATGAAAATTTACGATACCTTGTGATATAATGGATTAGACTTTTGATCTACTCAAGAACGAGTCGTATAAATGAAACGTTTATGTATCGTATCAAATTATTACAATATCAATTTTAGCCCACTTTGAGATTCGAAAAGCTCCTGGCAAATGAATCATAATCTAATCATTAACTAAAGGTTCGGTTTCTTGGACTACAACTTTCTTCACTTTGCAGAAAAGTTAAAATTCTGGCAGTGATGGGGCTTGTCCAAAGAGTCTTTAATTTCGACAGTGAAGGACTTGCCTAACAATTCCTAAACAGTAAAATATTTTTTGGTAGAAAGTGAAACTAAACTCCTTAGTAAAAATTTGAGATATTTAACAAAAAACTAGCAATCAAGGCAGTGTTGGGGCTTGCCTTAACAGTTCCTAACTTAGGCAGTAATGGGGTTTGTCTGAACAGTACCTAGTTTAGACGCTGGTGGAACTTGTCCAAGACATTCCTAAACAGGAAAGTTTTGAGGTGTAAAAATGAAACAAAACAAAATTTCTTGGCAATAAGTTAGAGTTATAATGTGGAAGACGAGAATGCATAGCTTTAAATAACTCAAAATCGGATATGATGACGAGTTCCTCAATTTTCTCCCAATTTACACGTTCCTGACGCAAACGTTATTGGGTTTATATTTATAAATAGGTTTGCCGAGAATTTGGAGTTTCACGGAAATTGTGAAACGTACTAAGTTTTTTGTAAAGTGAAGAAAATGGTGTGTTATCAATAAATTTATAGCTTTTTTTTGGTTTTTCCAGAAAATTTTTTAACGTTTAGAAGCTGTATTTAAATCAGGAACTGTTTGCCTAAATTAGGAATTGCTTAGGTAAGCCCCTTTTCGGAACAGCTTAGGCATGTCCAAACACTGCCTAAATTAAGAACTGCATAGGCAATCCCTTACAATTCCGAATTTCGGCAGTGATGGAGTAATACGTTACGCTCGATATTAGGGTATAATGCCAAACCCGCATTAGGCTTTCATGCTTCTTCAGGCATGCCTATATATGCTTCCCATCGATCTGTACGCAACATGTATTGCGGGTATATCTCTACGAATATGAGCAATCATTAATAGAAAAACAAAATGGTGGCTGCTTAATATGAAAACTTAAAGTAGAAAATAACTGACATTGAAGAAGGAAGCAACCTACTCCCGAAATATATGTATAAATAAAAACTAATAGCGTTTTGATAGAAAAAACACAAAATAAGGATAGATTTATGTTATTTTTCCTAATTTAAGTAATAAGTTTGCCTCTATAATTTTCGCACTGTAGCTTGTCACATTTCTTATGGATAGGGAATATAATTGATTGGCTCCGCTCTTTCGGCACATGTTCTTGTTGCCAAATGTACCGGATGACTTTGTGAATAGCTTGATGAACACTACTGCCACCATATTTGATGAGCTCCACTGGAATCTCATCAATACCCGGCGCTTTATTATTCTTTTGGGCTTTGATGATGGAACAAACTTCATCCAGAGTTGGTGGGGCCAATGGAAGCTCTCCGCAGACATCTATAGGCTCCGATATTCTGGAGCTGTACGGAGGATTAAGGAGGTTCTTGAAATATGATGCCCATCTTTCCTTAATCTTGATTTCATCAGCGATGATATTGTCGCTGTCATCACGACAGAGCGTGGTTTTGGGCTTCTAACCTCGTTTCAGGCTTTTCACTACTTTGTATGCTTGTCTTGTGTTATTGCTCGCTAAACTTACATCTATACTTCTCAATTGGTCGTCATAGTATTTTCTTTTCTCAATCCTAATTATCTTATTCGCTATTCTTCTGAGATTTTCATAGTGTTCTCTCTTCGTCCTGGTTATCTTACCTACGTATTCTTTGTACCCCTGATTCTTTTTATCTAACGCATTCTGGCACTCATCATCGATCCAATCATTCCTCTTGCGCCGGGCTTGATGTCCGATCGTCTGTTCTGCCGCAGTTCTGATAGCCGCTTTCACTTCCATCCAGAGCTCGTTGCTCGTCTTTAACGATGTGTCTGATAAGTTGAGAGCCAGCTGTTTGTCGAGGGTCTCCGTGAAATTTCCGTCCACAGACGCCGTTTGGAGCCTTCGATGTCATATTTTTGTAGCGGGCTGGCCTTCGCTGAACATGCCTTTGACATATGACATCGATAGTTTAATTTGATCAAGTAATCATCTGAATTACAATAGGCTCCTCGTATGTACGGACGTCAAGTATGCTCGAGGCCCAACGTTGTTCGATCAGAACATGATCGATCTGGTTTTGCGTTTTGCCATGCGGTGATACTCAGGGCATTTTATGAATGCGTCGATGTGGGAAGCAAATCGAACGTATGACTAGATTTCTGCTACCTGCAAAGTCAATCAGGCGCAGGCCGTTGTCATTTGTTTTTTCGTGGAGGCTAGATCCTCCAGTCGTTCCCCGATGAGATAGCTCATTGCCAACCTTAGCGTTGAAATCACCCAGGATAATTTTTGTGTCATTTGTGGGCAATAAGTCGACCAGTCTTTCCAGGTGATTGTAAAACGATTCCTTCGTTTCTTCGTCTTTTTCTTCGGTCGGAGCGTGAACATTAATCTGCCAGACTTTGAAGAATTTCGCTTTTATACGGATCGCACACAACCGTCCATTGACTGCCTTAAAATCAAAAACGTGCGATTTGATCCCCCTATCCACAATGAAGGCCACTCCGAATTCATACGTCATACGGAAGCCACCTGTCGATACGCGAGGTACATTACTATACAAGTCGAGCCAGGTAGTGGCCTATGCGGACGACATCAACATTCTGTCACGGTGACTAACAACTGCCAAAGAACTCTTCCTGAAACTCGAAAGCGAAGCAAAAATAGTAGGGCTACAAATCAACGAAAATAAAACAAAGCTCATGACGCAGTCGAGGAAAAATACCCCGAATACACAGAATATCACACTTGGCGAATACTCGTACAGTATCGAAAATGTTAGCGAATTTGTGTATTTAGGCGCCAAAATAACGAAAACGGGTAATGAAAGAGACGAAATACGCCGAAAAATACAACTCGCAAATAAAATATTTTATTCAGTAATGACGATCTTGAAGACCAGCTGCATACACAGGAAAACAAAGCTCCAAGTATACAAATCTGTGATAAGACCTGTGTTATGCTATGGGTGTGACACATGGACCCTAACCCAAGCATCCGCAAATATATTGAACGTCTTTGAGCGACGGGTCCTGAGGCGAATAATCGGAGCAAAGCTAGACGGGGACCAATGGCGAATTCGAGCTGTATTAAAATTTTTGACGAACCGGAGGATTGTGAGACTGCGCAAGTTGCAATGGGCTGGACACATGAATCATATGGACGAACAACGGATACCCAGGAAGGCATTCGTTGGGAGAACTGAAGGCCGGCAGCCAGTGGGGAAACCGAGGAGACGCTGGTCTGACTCGGTCGACGAAGACAGTTCATCGCTGTTCGGATTTTGGAATTGGAGGACGCGGTCAACGGACCGAGACAGTTGGAAGCGCTGTTTGTAGGAAGCGAAGGCCCGAAAGGGGCTGTAGTGCTGAGAAGAAGAAGAAGTAATAAGTTTGCGTGTTATCATCACAAATTGCTGCTCCTAGTAGCAGAATCTTGTAAAAAATCTCACAAACTTTATGAATTACTGTTAAATCATTCACAAATAAACTCATTGGATTATAATGAGTTAGAATGAGTAAAATTTAATTTCGTTCCGTTTGAAGCTAAAATGCTTTCCAATAAGAGGTGTTATTTTGAATAGCCCTCTTTTTCGGTGGATCTTACATTTGGAGCTGTCATTTTTTGATATTTGACAAGTAGAAACTACGCCATTCATAAAAATGAGACGATACATGCTTCAACAACGCATTGAAATTATTGAAATTCACTATGAAAATGGTGAAAATTTGGCAGAGACGGTTCGTAAAACTCGAACATAGTCGGACTGCAATACAGAAATTGGTGGAAAAATCCGAGCTGTTGAGACAACTTTGTGATGTGAAGAATAAAACCCGTGCACGTTACTCTAGAACAGCCAAGAATATTGCTGCTGTAGCCAAAAGTGTTGCAGAAAACCCAGGTTTGTCCATTCCTCGTCGTTCTTTGGAATTAGGCATTCCACAAACGTCATTACACCGTTTGCATAAAGATTTGGGTCTTAAGGCTTATAAAGTTCAGTCAATATAAGAACTCAAGCCGATCGATCATCAACAACGTCATGTCTTTGCTGATTGGGTCCTTGAAATGCATGAAAATGATGCGGAATCCCATCGAAAAAATCATCTTGAGTGGAGGCCCATTCCTACTACAGTGGCTTCGTCAACAAGCAAAATTGTCGCATCTGGGGCTCGGAAAGCCCAAGAGTTATTGTTGAAAAGCCTCTCTATCCTCAATGTGTGACTGTTTGGTACGGTATATGGTCCGGCGGAGTCATTGGACCTTACTTTTTCGAAACTGAGGCTGGAGCAACAGTTACGGTGAATGGATTGCGCTATTGAGAGATGATTAATGATCTTTTATGGCCGGAATTGTATGGTATTGATTTGGACGATTCAAGACCTCAAAGTTTGGAATTCATGAGGCTATCGAGGACATAGGACAGCCACGTTACGATTTGTTTATGGAAAATTTCATGAAAAGGATATGGTCCTGTAAGTGTGGTCGTGGTGGTCATTTGCCTGATGTTAGTTTTCACTAGTAACAGCATACCTTGCTCTTCATAATAAAATAATCAAACGATCATTTATATTTAAAAAAACGGTATTTTTCTTTAATATCAAAATAACTTCTTATTGGAAAACCCTGTATGTTTATACATATATATATATTTATATATATATATATATATATATATATATATATATATATATATATATATATATATATATATATATATGCATACTATGCGTATCTACATACATACTTATAATGTAACTTATGCACCGGAATTTTAGGCGAGTTTACGTCCGAAATCATCCTTCAAAATCATTCACAATATTTCGATACTCAGGAAGTAGGTTATGATTTTGACCCGTGTATATACATGCATATATATATAAATATATATATATATATATATATATATATATATATATATATATTCATTTATATATTTGTTTTGTTTTATGTATGTACAACAACTTTTGAACGGGGATAGATAGAAGAGTTCTGCATTGCATTTTTAGGTCCCATTTGAAAGACATGAAAATAAAATAACGGCAAAGAACATTTACCGTTAAAACAAGAAAATTTCTGACTCTCATCCCAATTTACCAACATAACTGATCGAAGCATTTGAGGATTTTGATCAAAGCGGTTTCAAACGAAAGACAACATATTGGACTATATTGTTTCAGCATAAAATTGCAATCTTTCCAAAGGCTCTGCAGATAGTAACAAATAAATATGATTCATGAACGTCGAGAAATTGTATTTTAATGCATTTTCGTACGAAATATACCTACCCATTATTTTGCGACTCTTCGAAGATTTGATGAAAGTCACCGAATTCCTTGACCATGGATGGTAAAAAGGATGAATAACATTAATATGTTCAATAAACCGTACATTTTAGTCAATTCTTCCTATCGGAAATCACTAATAAATTAATACTAAATATGATTAATTTAAAATAATTTAGATCAATACCTATGGAGAAAATTTCGGGATTGCTTTTCCCCTCAGCATTTGTCCTGCGGCTAGTAATGAACTTGTTACAAATCCTTCTTACATCTTTAGATGAAGATTTTATACGTAAGATTTACAAAATTCCCCATCGAATAATAAGAATTGAATAACTGAAAATTATTGAGATAATCGCTATTTAAAAATTGATTCGTTATTTTGTAAATAATTTTATACATAATTTGCCCAGTATATTAAAAATAGTGATTTCCATACTAAAGACCGATGGGAACCACGCGCTTAAAAGACGACACTTTTCTTCATTTAACTTGTCATAACCTTGAAGATGAATATGGATATACGTAGATGAGTTTTGACTTAACTATAGCACATAACTTTCATGAAATCTTTAATGAAGGCAATGGGTTAATAAACGTAAACGAGTGTCACCGTTAAGAAGGACTTTGTTGTTACTTGGGAATATCTTTGCAAAACAACAACGTATGGGTGGATTTCAATTATTAAGTTTTCATCTGAGAACTACCATATCGGATTGGTATGCATAAGAATGAAATAGTGATGCAACGTTAACGTAACAGAAGATCAAACGAGCCTTAACGTATTCTTATAAATTTCAACAAAATGAATAAATGGGTGAAAACTGATTTGGCACTGTACCCTCAAAAAAATTTTTTTAACGGAATTTCGAAGTCAGTTTCCAAAAGATTTTTTTCATTTACTTTATTGGGTGTATATGTTATAGTCTCGACAGACATGTAGTATACAAACCTAGTATACTACATTAAAACTAGCATACCGCGTTCTAAAACCTAGTATAAACCTAACGACGAGGAGAGGAAGATAATGGCTGCCACACATTTTTTGCGTGCATAAAATGGGTCAGGCCGCAAAGAACCCTCTACAGGGAGACGGGAGAGCTCACCCCGGATAATATAGTCGCGGTAATGCTCGAATCGGTTGACAAATAGAACCAGGTGGAACATTATGTTCGGGTAGTCCTAAAAGATAAAAGGGACTCACAGCAGCCGGGGGTGTTGGGGCTGGGGGATCACTTGTCTGGCACTTCGTCTTCCCCTCTCCCCTCCCGCTAGAAGAGCGATCCCCCAATTTGAAGGCGCCTCACGGCGTAACAAAACGAGACCTGGCCCGAAGTTATGTGTCAAAAGGCTCCAGGCTGGGTACTTAGGTTGACAGGGGAGGTGTTTAGTAGGTAGTCCTGTCGTTTCTTTGCGAACATGGGAGTCCCGCACTCTGTGCGTAAAGGGGCATTCACCTCCCTACCACAAAAAAAGTATAAGCCTAATATCGATACCAAGACAAATTCCAGTATAAATGAAATTTCCCTGCATCAAACAAATTAAAGTTTGTTTTTTGACAATACGAGTGTTTTTTCATTTTGAAGCGAGTTTACTAGTCATTGGTGCCAATCAAACTAGTTTGCATGCAAATATTTGAAAACTATAGCTAGGAATCAGATAAATTTCTCATTTTAACATCTGTATTCACAAGATTGTGAAAGTTTTCTCAGAAAGAGACTTCAGATGTATCTTAAGTTCAAATCATACAAATGAGCAAATATGAAATGATTATTTTAATATTTACACAATTTTTACATCTTTGTCGCAAAAATACAAACATATTCCTGGTGTAATAATGCACACAACATCCACATTTAACATAGTATATTTTAACTCTACAGATTTTGAAATGTTCACTTATATGAAGATTCGAAGAAAATCACTTTGCCAAAACGGCTTCGCGCTTTACCATTACTTAATTTAAATGTAATTCAGGCGCGACCCATTGTCAAGCAAGTTCAACAATTTCGCAGAAACAGAATCCTTTTGCTTAACCTCGTTGAAAATTTATGTGATAACATGAACGAAAGAAAAACGTATATAAAAAAATATTCGTATGTAACATATTTTGATGCTTAGGAACTATTTGGAACAGCGCCATCAGTTTCTAAATTAGAAAGTGTTTAGACAAGCCTCTTCTTGTTTAGGAAAGCCCAATCAGTACCTAAATTGAAAATTGTTTAGGAAAAGCCCATTAGGCCATAATGCGGGAAAACCCATCAGTTGAAGTGAATTTTTTGCCTCAAAATCCGTGTAACACACGGATGCCGATTGTATAGCACAAGTTACAGCGAGCTATATACAAGACCAGGCTCAGCTGACTAGCTTCGCTTAACGACTGCGTACGCGTTTTGTCGACTAGCTATTTACGGAACCATATGGAGCGGGTTCTTGTCAAGCCACAAAGCTACTCTACAAACTATTTATCACGCGTACTCGACTCTACAAGACGTACCGATCAATTTTTATTATCTTTAGAAATGTTCTATTCTGTGTCAATTAAACTACTCTACAGTAATTCAAAATTTGTTTGTCTCCTTCAAGTAAGCGGACACGGAGGCTTGAGACAAACGCAAACATTCTACAAAAAGCAACCGTTACTTTCTGTGACGAAGGTCGTTGCATTACAAGGGGAATGTCAAACCTAAAGATGCTAAAGTGACTGAAGTGAACCACTCATCTTTGCCTAAAGGATGGAAACTTGACGGATGTAGTTAATTTTAAACTTGTTAAACAATAAACTAAGCAGTTCCGATGGGGTGACCACTTTATCTCTTCAGGAGCAGCCACTCCTGATCACCACGAGGCTGCTCGACTGCTTATGTTTATTACACAGTGCCTAAAGTTTTTCTGTTTAGTGGTTCATGCTGTAATGCATTATGTTTGGCGTCACAACCTAAGAACCTAAGAAAATAAAAAACTTTTAAACAAGTTGGGTTGATAAAACTACGCTCATGCAAGAAGGATTTTGTCTTAACCTAAGATATGCAATTACCAATAATAATGAAACAACTTTAGAAAAACGTTAATGACATGCACAACAAATACATTCTTGCTTTAAGAGAAAAACCATGTTAACTCTATTTTCAGCGACCACCATATTGTTGCAATATTACTTGAATCATGAACTGAATAGAATCTTAAAGATATTTGAAGAAGATCTAATCAAAAGTGTACTGTCTGGTTAAACGAAAATCTCAAATAGTAGAAAAACCTAGTATTATTGTTGTAATTCAAAAATTCAAACGATATAACTTCCGTAGATATGAAGTATAGTACCAGGGCATTTGATAAGACTTCTAAATATCAAAGTTCATGTAATTTTAGGACATCAATACGAATTTGCTTGAGAAAATCTCAAAATTTAGGAATCCTACGCATGCAAAGTTGAGTGAATTTCAACTTCTAAGGTGTTTGCATTATTGTACTCGTAAAACCCAACCTTCAGGATTTTTTGCACGTATAAATCGTAGGTTTTCACCTTAAGCTATTCATTAAATAATTCAATTAAGTGTTAAAAGCCTGCATTTTAAATGTTGAATTAAGGGAAAAATAATAAAAATTTATTTCATATTCTCACTTAAAACGGCCGCCATATTATTCAACAATAACTACTGTGACTCGGCGAACAGATTCTCAAAAATATTCAGGATACATATCATTCGTGAAACTTGTGTGCAAACCCTAACGAGATCGTAATATCCTAGTCAACTGGAATCGCAGATTGTTACATTGCCATGTATTGATGTTGTAATAAAAGAAAATTCAAACCACCCAAGCTTTATTAAATACTATTCGTTTCTGTTAAAACTTTCAGAGTAGATCATTCTTATTAATAGGCATTGAGTGTTAGAGTACCCTTACGATTTTATTCAAGAAAATGTAAAGTTGATAAATTATACTACTACTGACAAAGTTGAACGAACTTTGACTTCTGACAATTTATTGTTATTGTACTCATAAAGGCCTACTCCTCTGATTTTTTTCAGATCTTTCGAGTCAAAGGCGTCGAATCACAAGGGCGAGGGGGATCGCGGAAATTTCGTACATTTCTCCTCCGCTGCCGCCCCCTCCCCCCATCACTGCTGATTAAGTGATTTAAATGATTGGATTTAGAAAATTTTTAAGGGCCACCCCTTATATGGGGAGATCCCCTTAAAATACTCTGAAAGCTTTTCCACCATAAAACTTCCGAGAGGTCCTTACTGCTGACCTTTCCATAAAATTTGATAGGTGTATCATTTATAGTTACGGAGAAAAACTGCTTTGGTATACATACCGACTCAAGTCGTAATTTGAATAGAGTTTTGTATGTTAGTACGAAACACTAAAAGAAGAAATCCGACTTCGAAATGCCATAAAAAGCATGAAATAAAATTTATGCAAGCGGTGCCAAAACATTTTTCGCCGTTTTATATATGATTGACTAATAAGTGGTTACCACCCACTTTTTCAACACGAGAAACGGGTACCGCCTGATTATAAATTCAATTTAGGAAGAAATTAGGCCCTAATTAGGCATCCCAAAACGTCCATCAAAGCCTAATGCGGGCGACGAATCAGGTTGTGATGCCAAACATAATGCATTACTGCATGAACCACTAAACAGAAAAACTTTAGGCACTGTGTAATAAACATAAGCAGCATGAAATAAACTTTATGAAAGCGGTGCCAAAACATTTTTGGCCGTTTTAGATATGATTGACTAATAAATGGTTGGCACCCACTTTTTCAAAACGAGAAACTGGTACCGCCTGATTATAAATTCAATTTAGGAAGTGATTAGGCCCTAATAAGGTATCTCCAAACGTCCATCAAAGCCTAATGCGGGCGAAAAATTAGGTTGTGACGCCAAACATAATGCATTACAGCATGAACCACTAAACAGAAAAACTTTAGGCACTGTGTAATAAACATAAGCAGTCGAGCAGCCTCGTGGTGATCAGGAGTGGCTGCTCGACTGCTTATGTTTATTACACAGTGCCTAAAGTTTTTCTGTTTAGTGGTTCATGCTGTAATGCATTATGTTTGGCGTCACAACCTAATTTTTCGCCCGCATTAGGCTTTGATGGACGTTTGGAGATACCTTATTAGGGCCTAATCACTTCCTAAATTGAATTTATAATCAGGCGGTACCAGTTTCTCGTTTTGAAAAAGTGGGTGCCAACCATTTATTAGTCAATCATATCTAAAACGGCCAAAAATGTTTTGGCACCGCTTTCATAAAGTTTATTTCATGCTGCTTATGTTTATTACACAGTGCCTAAAGTTTTTCTGTTTAGTGGTTCATGCAGTAATGCATTATGTTTGGCATCACAACCTGATTCGTCGCCCGCATTAGGCTTTGATGGACGTTTTGGGATGCCTAATTAGGGCCTAATTTCTTCCTAAATTGAATTTATAATCAGGCGGTACCCGTTTCTCGTGTTGAAAAAGTGGGTGGTAACCACTTATTAGTCAATCATATACAAAACGGCGAAAAATGTTTTGGCACCGCTTGCATAAATTTTATTTCATGCTTTTTATGGCATTTCGAAGTCGGATTTCTTCTTTTAGTGTTTCGTACTAACATACAAAACTCTATTCAAATTACGACTTGAGTCGGTCTGTATGCCAAAGCAGTTTTTCTCCGTAACTATAAATGATACACCTATCAAATTTTATGGAAAGGTCAGCAGTAAGGACCTCTCGGAAGTTTTATGGTGGAAAAGCTTTCAGAGTATTTTAAGGGGATCTCCCCATATAAGGGGTGGCCCTTAAAAATTTTCTAAATCCAATCATTTAAATCACTTAATCAGCAGTGATGGGGGGAGGGGGCGGCAGTGGAGGAGAAATGTACGAAATTTCCGCGAACCCCCTCGCCCTTGTGATTCGACGCCTTTAACTCGAAAGATCTGAAAAAAATCAGAGGAGTAGGCCTTTATGAGTACAATAACAATAAATTGTCAGAAGTCAAAGTTCGTTCAACTTTGTCAGTAGTAGTATAATTTATCAACTTTACATTTTCTTGAATAAAATCGTAAGGGTTCTCTAACACTCAATGCCTATTAATAAGAATGATCTACTCTGAAAGTTTTAACAGAAACGAATAGTATTTAATAAAGCTTGGGTGGTTTGAATTTTCTTTTATTACAACATCAATACATGGCAATGTAACAATCTGCGATTCCAGTTGACTAGGATATTACGATCTCGTTAGGGTTTGCACACAAGTTTCACGAATGATATGTATCCTGAATATTTTTGAGAATCTGTTCGCCGAGTCACAGTAGTTATTGTTGAATAATATGGCGGCCGTTTTAAGTGAGAATATGAAATAAATTTTTATTATTTTTCCCTTAATTCAACATTTAAAATGCAGGCTTTTAACACTTAATTGAATTATTTAATGAATAGCTTAAGGTGAAAACCTACGATTTATACGTGCAAAAAATCCTGAAGGTTGGGTTTTACGAGTACAATAATGCAAACACCTTAGAAGTTGAAATTCACTCAACTTTGCATGCGTAGGATTCCTAAATTTTGAGATTTTCTCAAGCAAATTCGTATTGATGTCCTAAAATTACATGAACTTTGATATTTAGAAGTCTTATCAAATGCCCTGGTACTATACTTCATATCTACGGAAGTTATATCGTTTGAATTTTTGAATTACAACAATAATACTAGGTTTTTCTACTATTCGAGATTTTCGTTTAACCAGACAGTACACTTTTGATTAGATCTTCTTCAAATATCTTTAAGATTCTATTCAGTTCATGATTCAAGTAATATTGCAACAATATGGTGGTCGCTGAAAATAGAGTTAACATGGTTTTTCTCTTAAAGCAAGAATGTATTTGTTGTGCATGTCATTAACGTTTTTCTAAAGTTGTTTCATTATTATTGGTAATTGCATATCTTAGGTTAAGACAAAATCCTTCTTGCATGAGCGTAGTTTTATCTTTATTTTCTTCTTATCCAAAATTTAGTTGTCAATTGCCTTAATGTTGTCAAATATTCTATAGTTTCGAACGTTGGTTATGAATTTATATTTACAAAACTTCAGATTTTTAGATGTATAGTAAAAAGTTCATTGGTAAGTTAGGATTGTATGATAAGAAATATTCAATTGAGGAAATGCATGAAGAATTTGCGGACTGCATTGCCTCTTGAATTTTTGCAGCCGGTTAAACTGAGATATGTCGACGAACGAATTTAGTCTTTATTAATTGTTGTATTATTTCTTCTTTAGCCCAAACCAATGACTCTTATCAAATAAAATGTATTCAAACCACTCTTTAATTTATGTATTTTTTTTTACATAATACGATACATTCTTACAAGGGAAGCCTTTGACTTTTCAAACACTACCGTTTTCTTTACAAATAACTGTCAAGGATAGCATCTCCAATTTTCTACGAAAATCCTTTTGCATTTCTTCACGCCGTCATTCACTGCAAAAATTTAAATTATGAAAGTATTCAAATCATTTTTTCTGACAATCAAATTTGATCTGGAACATTGGCAACAGTATGTTAACTACTAGAATCATTAATATCCAATACTTTATGGAACGATGAAGGTAAAAAATTTTATTGATCATCATAATTCACGGGCGTTTCTATTAACAAAAAAAAAATTTCAGTTGTTAGTATTCTAAGATGCAATGCCATCAATTGTTACCCCTTCTAAATAAAGGACATCTGTCCTGTTCGAAGATTGTCCTTAGAAACCCTTTATCCATCCAAACATGTTCAAAACATGTTCTTGAAAGTAACGAAAACCGGACACCAATTCATATACTAGAAATCATTTGACCATTGACCAGGTTTTATTGAAAATATCATGAGGGTTGAACGGCAGGACATTAACCCTATGGTCAAGCGGTAAGAAAACAATCTGAATGGCTATAGTCATATGCTCTTCACGATTAACTGTGAAGCTGAAAAGAACAAGAGACTATTCACTAATTTAGTAAGATTATTAATGTTAAAAGACTTACTTCATTAAATTTTGGCTTTAAGAAAGCAATATAAATTACAGTTGGAAAGTTTTAAATTTTTTTTTCACAAGAACAAATTTGAGTCCCTAACTGTAGTCCCTGAAGATTACTTTCTAAGTATTGACTCCGAAAATAACAATTTTGCGAAGGCTCTTGCCATTTTTATTCGAATATAGCTACTTTAAGTCATTATACAATATAACCTTTTGCTGACTTTCTTGGAGATAAAACAATATTTTTCATCAACCACCCAATGCCTACCTTACATTTCATTCTTATGAAAACCGCCATACCAACACGAAACAATTGGATTGAATGAGACTAGTCGCCTTATAAACTCCATCCCTGTCGATTTAACATAGTTGGAGCTTGGGCGTAATAGTAAAGTGGGTGGCGATGAGAAAAGGCTGTACGATAGCGTCTCTAAGTGTGAAACAATGGAGAGAACCTCATGGAAAAAATGACCGGAGAGGAAAATGCTCAAGAGGCATTTTCCAAAGTTATAAAAGGATAAGGACAAGGACAAGGATATTTTCCTGCATACAGGTGTAGTGGTGTTCAAATTATACCATTGAACTCTTCAAGTGTAAGTAGATGGACGGATGACAGCAATAAAGAAAGAAAAATCAGAGTGGTGGGTGCCAAATGAATGTTTTTTATTGGAGAGAGATTGTTGCGAAATAGTGGACAGAGGATTTTATGCGCAACTTTTAGACAGAGGAAAGAAAATGGAATAAATGAGATGCTGCTTGGGATAAAATGAAGGTTCAAATTTTTCGAGAGGAAGAATACAACACAAGCTCATATGCTTTGATTCTAGTTGCACATGTATTTATACTTAGTCTATAAGCACATTAATTAATTTTTGTTTTAGTTTCTCGGTAAAGTTAAGACCATTTTAATATCATGGTGGACGTGTTGCGAACAACATATGATACCCGCATGGAAAAATTAAAATCAACAGATTCATGGTTTATTATATTCTATACTGACAAATCTTACACGTTTGACATTCATATAGGCATTATCATGGACGATGTTAATATCACTATGTCTTCTGTAAACAATGCAGCGCCAGGAATCAAACCAATAGCTTGATACTGTATTGAAAAGTTGACCAAAAAAGTTTTGGGCATAAAAAATGAGTATGTTGAAATTATAGTTAGAAAAACCAAACATTTTTCTTTGAATGGATGCAGACCTCTTTGCATGTCTATCGTCTTTTCGACAAAGAATCTCACTTACGATGAAATAGATCTCTGTATTTGTCGAAGTTTGAGAAGCTGATATTGGAAGCCGTCGAGAAAGTAGTTCCGAATATTAAACATCGAAACCATATGGAAGGATGTGATGCACCCACCATCACAAGGTTGAAACGATTAAAAAGCCTTTTTCTCACACGCTTCATCAATATATATCGGCGATTTTTGGACTACAACCATTTCTCGTTGATCTTGTTAAAATTACATCTTAAGAATGTCAGGTACTTAATCCGTTCATACTACAGGAGCGCAGTCAGCAACCAAGGGGTGGAGAAGCTGAGGGGTATTAGCCCACAGGATCCAGATGGCGTGTTCAACTGAATGTTCCCAGAATAAAAGTCAATAGTAAATTAATAATACGACTCCAAATACAGATGGAAATAGGATTGTATGTGACGGTTAACAGAAGCTTGCTCTAATCGGAACTCATTTGAGAGAGAGAGGAAGCCAAATACTTTCAAAAGTCGTTGAAGCAAACGTATTCAATTTCAAATCAAACCTGAATGGCGAATTTCATTTCAATGAAATATTGACCTCCAACCTCACACCGAGCAGAAATCTCCAGTATTTAGCAGCTATAAAGACCTGTGTCCCATATTTGGCAGGAGAACGACAAGAAATCATGGGGTATTGACGGTATTCCCAATATAGTGCTACGACATTTGCCTGAGGTTGCTGTCAGAAATATTTGCATATTGTTCAACAACATGTTGAACAATTCATATTTCCTAAATCAGTGGAAAAGGCCAAAGAATTTCCGATCTTAAAAAAAGGAAATGAGTTTTCGAGCCCTAAAAACTATCGCCCAATCAGCTTACTGCCCAATATCAGCAAGGTGCTTGAAGTGCTGCTGAAATAACCATTAAAAGCCCACATTAAGTAAATAAGAATTGATGCCGAACTACAATTTTGGATTCCGTGCCATGCATTCGACCCTACATGCGATAACGAAAGTAACCTCGGACATCTATCGGAGACTAAAAATTATTATTGGAGTGTGCCTCATTCATATGAAGAAAGCCTTCGACACGGTTTTGTTGAATTGACTAATTCCTTCCTTCAGGACGATTTCCCAAGACTCTTTGTTGCTATGATGTGTGTTGTATGGAAAATCCTTTCCTGTAACGGATGGCAATCGGACGACGATACGCGATTTTAAGGTCTTAAGTAGTCTACAGCAAGAAACATATGCTGCGCCTCTGCCCTTCATATTTATTCACACCATATTGAATGGATTTGATTTTATTGTATCGCCAATTTGTTTGCTGATGATCTGATTATTTGTACGGTGGACTAAAAGGCATAAGTCGTTCAAAAGCACCTTCAGGAAATGTTCAACGATGTGTAGGCTTGCATGGAAAATTGGTAATTGCGCAAAAATGTATAAGAATATTATTTCGCACAACTCTGTAGTTGGCCAGTCAAGACCTAAAACGCAATAGGAAAGACTTCCACATTATGGCTAGTGAGGGTAGTTCAGAACGAGTTCCAAATAAATCCTGTGCTCGATACCTTGGTGTTAATCCTGATCAGTGTCTGTACTATAATGATAGACATGTCAAAAATATACTCAGTAAAGCGCTTAAAGTGTTTATATCCTTTCCACGACTCCTTCATCCAGAAACATTGTTCAAGAAATCAAAGTTATCTGTTACAAGGCTCTGGTTAGCCCAATTTTGACATTGAATGTTCAATTTGATATAATCAGACTGCTAGTACAATGAAAATGTTACGAGTTTTCGAAAAGAAATATCTTCGGGCATGTACTGGCTTGTACAGAAAGCAAGGAAGATAGAATGGAAACACTATACATCGAATCGAAGAACTTATCAAATTATTAAACTGATGAGAGTCAACGCATTCATTTTGAAGCTAATTTGAAATCATATCGCAAAGTCTGCAATATTAAGGAACAATCCCTGGATTTCGCAAGCCATCGTTTTTTGGTGGAAGTGTATGGTGTGCATGCTCTAGCTGAGCGTACGTGCCAGAAGTGATTTGCACGGTTTTGACTTGGAGGACGATGAACGGCCCGGACAGCCAAAAAAGTTTGAAAATCACGAATTGGAGCCATTGCTCGACCAAAATCCATCCCAAACTTGCAAAATCACTTGGCGTGCCTCAACGAACCATTTCCGATCGTCTAAAAGCAATATTTCACAATAAAGCTTCACGAATAAACCTGCACGAATTAACCGGTACCGCAATTATATATATATATATATATATATATATATATATATATATATATATATATATATATATATATATATATATATATATATATATAATATATTATCGTTGTGTTCTTAAGTATGTAGAATTTTTTGATAGCGTTGATTTGTTTTTCTCTCTCTATTTAGTAGTATTCATTTGATAACATATGTTACAGTTTTTTTTTGACTGATTTTGTTATTGAATATTTTTAAACTTAGAGTGCTATGTAGGCCACTATGTTTTCAAGTACTTTTATGTTTTAATACTTACTTTATGTTCTTATCAAATTTTTAACATTTCTATTAATAAAAGGGCGTCTCAATTTGAAAATTTGTATAGGCGTCTTATTGAAAACAAACAACAATCCCAAAGATACACAAGGTTCCATGGTTTCCTGGAAGACAGAGCCTACTAGTTTTTCATTCGTTTGTGTCAATGGATACAGTCTGCGATTGAATCCCATAAAAATTAACCGACTTCCAAAGGGAAGAAGGTTATCAACTCATCACGTATATTTTTTGTGTTGCGTTTTTATGTATGTTCACGCATAACTTTTGAACGAAGATAGATAGAAGAATCCTGTTTTCGGTAAGTGGTACACCCTTCTTTCTATTAGGTTCCATTTGAAGGACAAGAAGTTCAATTAACGGTAAAAGACTTTTACGTTATGACATGAAAATTTCCGTTTTTCAACCCAATTTTCAGCATTAACTGATCGACATGTGTAAGGGTTTTGATTGTAGAGGTTTCAAGTGATGGACACCATCTTGAACTAAAATGTATCGGTACAGAATTGTAGTCTTTTCAAGGACTCTGTTTCCATAACATTTAGTTCATCCTTTTTAGGTATTTTGAAGTTGGGTTTCTTTTTTTTCTGAAAGGTTTCTTTTAATTTTCATTTCGAAATGTGTACGAAACATAAGAATACAAGAATAATATAAAGGTTGCTAAATTTAGACATAAATGAAAAGAAATAATACAGAGCTATATATATATATATATATATATATATATATATATGTATATATATATATATATATATATATATATATATATATATATATATATATATATATAAATATATAAATATACATATATATATATATATATATATATATATATATATATATATATATATATATATATATATATATAATAAATGCTTGAGCCTATAGCCTTTTTCAAGAGCCGCAAAAACCTATGACATAAAACTAAAAAATTACAATGGGCTGCGGTCTTCGAGCGTATATCGGAAGCTAAAGTACCCCGGAAGATGCTGAAAAGATTGATAACAGGCAATTAAATTCAAGGAAAACCACGATTACGATGAAAGGAACCAATTAAAGACAGCTGAATATTGCTATTTCGAATTGGAGGACATGGTAAATTAATCGAGGATAATAGGCACGGCGAATTCGGGCGGCTATGGTCGGGTACAAAATTATTATATATGTAAATGAACACCTGGGTATAATAAATGTATGACTTTTATTCATATATTTAGTATTAATAAATATACAACGAATCTTTTGCAAAGATACATTCATAAATAAACAGAAAATAATGAATACATAAATGAATATGAATGGGGAAATTAATTAATTAACAATACATTTCGGAGAAAAACCAAAAATATGTAGAATTCAAATTTAAACATAAACGTATAAGTTAACATATACATTTGCTTAAAATTGAACTTATTAATACGTTTCAATGCATCAACAAGTACCTACGCAAATTATTAAATAACTTTTGAAATATACCTATGCATGAAGATATAAATATATTTGTAGAACCACACTCATAAATCAATACTTAAATGAATGCATAATATAATATATCGAAAAATATATGCATAATATAATGAATATAAAAACTACATGAATCAATACCTAAGAACATGGATAGTTAAATCCATAAGAAACATGTATTGAAATAAATAAATATACAAATGTACACAAACGCAAATGTTGGGTAATTAAAAAAAGCAATCCCCGCCCGCGGTTCAATTCTTGTGGGCGACAAAGAGATTTAGTTCGAGTCATCCTTCAGACGGACTATAAGCCCGTTCAGTTATGATACGTGCTGGTTTAACGTATAGCAGCTGGGTGGACAGAAACACGGCTAAAGCGTGATACTGACCATATCATCTTATGGAGTACCTATACATTTGATCAAGATTATGAAATACTCTAACTATCTCCAAGCGATGACCTGAAACGGGCTGTAGTGCTAAAGCAAATAAAATAAGCAAAAGTAAATAAATGATATATTTCAATTTCCTTTTACAAATACATATATCGTCCAGCACACTCGGACATCTTCAATGTTTTTTCGAATGTGCTGGACGACATCTTCTTCTCCGTAGCACTACCGCTCCTCTTTGTCATTCGCTTCCTGCAAACAGCGCCTCCAACTGTCTCGGTCCATTGACCGCGTCCTCCAATTTTGAAATCTAAGCAGAGATGGACTGTGTTCGTCGACCGAGTCAGACCAGCGTTTCCTCGGTTTCCCCACTGGTATCCACCCTTCAGTTCTCCCAAAGAATAACTAACTTAGGGTCCATGTTTCACACCCATAGCATAACACAGGTCTTATCACAGATTTGTATACTTGAAGCTTTGTTTTCTTGTATATGGAGCTGATCTTCAAGATCGTCCAAACTGAATAAAATATTTTATTTAAGAGCTGTATTCTTCGGCGTATTTCGTCTCTTTCATTAGCGGTTCTTGTTAGTTTGGCGCTTAAGTACACGAATTTGCTAACAGTTTCGATTCTGTATTCGCGGAGTGTTATATTTTGGGTATTTGAGGCATTTTTTCTTGACCACGTCATGAGCTTTATTTTATTTTCATTGATTTGTAGCTCTGCTAATTTTGCTTCGCTGTCGAGATTCAGAAAGAGTTCTTTGGCAGTTGTTAATAACCGTGACCAAATTGCAATGTCATCCACATGGGATACCACTTGGGTTGACTTGTATAATAATGTACCTCGTGTATTGACAGGTTCCTTTCTGATGACATATTCCAGAGCCAAAACGAATAGCGTTGGTGCCAGCCCATTGCCCTGCTTTAGCCCGATATTTTTGTCAAAGGCTTCGATGAGTTGGTTATTGATGCGGACTTGGAAGGTCGCCATTTTGGCGAGATGGACCAGTTTGGCTGGGATACCGAAGCAAAGCATTATTTGGTACAGTACGTTACAATCAATACTGTCGAATGCTCCCAGCATTTCTCAAGTACCTACTTGGCAGTGAACAATTGGTGTACCGTCGATCTCCCTGCTCTAAAAACACCTTCAAACTCCCCAATAATACTATTGGCGTACGATTTTGTTTTGTTAGATCTTTGAAAATATTTTGCACGCCGTACAAAGCAGTGATATGCCTCTATCGTTTTCGCACTGTAGCTTGTCACCTTTTTTATGGATAGGGAATATAATTGATTAGCACTACTCTTTCGGCATATGTTCTTGTTACCAAATGTGCTGGATAATTTTAAGAATGTCTTTACGAACACGGCTGCCACCATATTTGATGAGCTCTACTGGAATCTCATCGATGCCCGGCGTTTTATTATTCGTTTGGGCTTTGATGATAGAGCAAATTTCATCCAGAGTTGGGGTGCCAATTGAAGCTCTCCAAAAACATCTATAGGGTCCGATGTTCTGGAGCTGTGCGGAGGATAACTTAAGTTCATGAAATATGATCACGACAGAACGTGGTTTTGGGCTGCTAACCTCGTTTCAGGCTTTTCACTACTTTGGATGCTTGTCTTGTGTTGTTGCTCGCTAGACTTACATCCATACTTCTCAATTGGTCGTCATCGTAATTTCTTTTCTCAATTCTAATTAACTTACGCGCCGAGTTTGATGTCCCATTGTCTATTTTTCCTTTTTAGCACTTTGTAATACCCTGCAATATCGAGAGACAGTCGAATTTATATAAGGTTTGGTAATATAAAAGACAGGGCGTCTCAAAAGAAATTTTCCATTGGCTGTAGCAATAAAAAAGAAAAGCTGAGTTCCAGAATAAAATCTTTATTGATTATCAAAACACACAGCTTAGGAATATACTTATAAAAATAATATCATTCAAATGTAAAATATCACGCTCACAACACTTCCGATTTCCGAAAACGGATAGGCATTTATTTGGTTTTAGCATAACAGTCCCTTTTGGGGTTTCGCTTAGAGATAGTTAAAGTATCTCATTCCCTCAATGATATCGGCTCTCAAGAAGATGATATAGTTGCTCATGTTGTGACGGATATTTTCTCTCAGCTGCACCAGAGTAGTGGAATTATTGGCGTGCTTTTAAGGTTTGAGATATCTCCATAAGAAAAATTTCAAAGGGTTCAAATCAGGGTTGCATAGATTACAGTTTATCTACTAAAAATCAATTCGTTAGAGAAAATTTCAACTTGTGGTAGACGCGTATAGGACATATTTGACGTGGCTCTGTTCTACGAATCAGGTAACAAGAATTCACCTAACATCTTCACATAACGTTCTGAATTCAAGAATAAACTTTTTTTTAAGACACTCTGCTCTTTTGACTACAGCTAGATTATTGGTAACATCTCCAGAACACACAAAGTTAACTTCATTAAGTAACTAGCGGTTTATCTTTTTATTAGAGCTATAAGTGTAGGTTTCTATGGTCGTAGCAAAACTAAAATAAATAGGTGACGATGATAAAATTGAGATTTTGTTTACAAAACTACAGAAGCACATACGGCAAATCTATCATCACCAATTGTAGCGCAACAGTTGCTTGCGTTTTAAAGAGGTACCAAAACAATGAAAAAAGCAAGACCTCCTTATACGGAGAGAATCATTCACAGTAACATCAAGGTCTTTAGCTTTAACTATTTAGACTGAGATCGCTCGAAGTTGTAGCTGATTCAAAAAATAAACAAATTGGGTAGGAAGGGGTATACCCCTACAAAAAGGTTTGTAGTTCATCCAACGGATATTTCTCGTTGTTCAAAGTCAATAATGATATGTAGCAATTTCTCCATTGTTAGAGGTTGATACATATGCGAAAATCTATGCGATGGCTCTTTTAACTGAACAATGGAATATGGTGTGTCTCTCCATAAAAATTGTGGCAACAACATTATTTCTTCTGGTCGCATCAGATATGATCAATCTTCTTAGATCCCGAATTGAATCCTGAGGCAAAATCGGCCTACCAGGCTTTTAAAATACAATGCTTTCCAGAGTGCACAAAAAGTATTTGCGGTATCGATTAAGTGGCACGGTTGTGGAAAAAAAGTCACAAGTGTTGCTTATGGGGGGTGTTATATTAATGTTTCGTATTCATAGAAAATTGACTCACCTGGAATAGAATTGTCTGCCGGGAGGAATTCGAAAAGAATATGAAGTGGAAGTGAAGCATTTTTTGCTGCTTGAATAAATCAATCTACATTGACCACCAAGATTGGCTTGTTGCCTTGACACATAAAACAAGTAGTTGAACATTTTAATAGTATTAGTCATCATTTACGATTTATACCGGGAGTGCTTTTTAGGGTTTTGTAAAATAATTTTACAAAATCCTACTAAAATCGCGTCCTGTCTGTCCGTCCGTCCGTCCGTGTATCACAGCAGTGTTTCTCACATACTACTTACGCTAGAAAGTAAATTAGTGCTCTCTTCGAAATCCAACTACAAAAAATGTTATAGGGTATTTAAGGGGGGTGTCCCCATAGAGGGAGTGGCCTCCGAAAATAAATTTGATCAAAGGTAGCCAATATGGGTATCAAATGAAAGGTCTTGATAAGAGCTTTTCATAACAGGTCTTAAACTGACCCTTTTTGCTTCGAGGGGTGCACAGGGAGGGGAAATACACGAAAAATTGGTGTCCCCCCCTCGCGATTGGACACCTGTGATCGGAAAAATCTGAAAAAAATTATGGAGGTAGCTATTTATCAGCACAACAACAGCAAATACCTCTGAAGTCCTTTGTGAATAAAAGTATAATCTTCGAATTTCATATTTTCCCCAATAACATCCTATCCGTACCTTGAAACTCAACAAAATTCAATATTTAAGTAGTTTTATAAAGAGTTAATATATTTTGTAAGTTTGATGAAAATCAAATGATATACACGGAAGTTATAGCCATTTGAAATTTCTCCAATTACAACAACAATAACACACGATTTTGGTATTTTATGGACTTTCCATCGAATCAGTCACTGCAGTTTTGATTTAATCTTCTTAAATTTTTTTAATAAGATAAATTACATTAATATTATTGGGAATTCATGATTTGAGTGATTTTCGTTAGTTTACATCAAAATGGCGACCGCTGAAATAGAGAAACAATGAATTTTCTTCTAAACGTGCACATCTCTTTGTCATGTTTCTTGACTTCATTCGTTGCTAGTAACTGCATTTCAGAGAAGTTGGGTACAAAACCCTTCTGACATGAGCGTAGGTCTTTCCACCCAACTTTTTTAATCTTAAGAATGTATGCTGTAGTCAATACCAAACGGTCGTGCTATCAATCAATTCTTACCTGGAAAAAGTAAAAGAGACAAGAACAGCAGTTTGCGAGTTGTGATTTATTGGAGTCAAGAAAACATACCATACTCGGGCAAATAGTTTTTGATTTTTCCGAAATACGCATTCTGGTAACCTTCAAAAAGCTATTAGACATGGATTCTAATAAGATTCAAAAAGCTATTTCACATCTTCGATAATGAAGCGCTAAGAACTACGAGATTTGTGCAAAAATAAAAATGTAATGTAGGCTTCTTCACAAATAAGACTGTTGAAATAACGTCGCTAATCAGAAGATGAAAGTTTCTTGAAAGGAATGGCTAAAAAATTAGCCTTACCAGAACTTATTCTGGGAGAACTATGCAACTTTTAAAGTAGATTGCTAAATAGCACTACAAAACTCTATAGGAATTGCAACTCGCCTAATCACTTATCCATCATTTTCCCTCCTGATGACTACAAATCCAAACGTCTTAAATTAAAACTTTTTTGGTGTTTTCATTCCTGTCCTAATTTTAAAATACATTTGAAGCGTTATAATAATTAAAACACCTAAACAATTTGAATTAAAACTCCTAGACGTTTTAATTAAAGCACTAGACGTTTCAATTACACCGCCCAGTTTTTTAATTAAAATACTATTCATTTTAATTATAACGCTTCAGGTATTTTAATTAATAACAATCAGCAGTGTGTCAGCAAAAAAGTTTGGCACAGACAATAACTTACTTAACCTGAATATAATTCGTACCTATAAGAACATGCTCAGTTTGCATTAGTAGAATAAATTGGAATAATTCTCTCATACGCCAACAGTATTATTGTGAAGTATCAAGGTGATTTTAGAGCAGGTAGATCGACAAAAGACCAATTGTTAACTATAAAGCAGGTACTTGGAAAATGCCGGGAGTTCAACATAGACGTATACCAAATTTTCGTTGACTTTAAGCAAGCATACAACAGTATTGATTGTAATTTACTGTACCAAATAATGCTTTGCTTTGCGTCTTCCAAAATGACATTGACGTCGACGACCTCCCAAGTCCGTATCAATAACCAACTTACTGATGTCTTTGACACAAATATCAGACTAAAGCAGGGAGATGGGCTGGCCCCATTGATATTCAATTTGATTCTGGGGCACAATGTACATTACTATACAAGTCAAGCCAAGTAGTATCCTATACGGACGACACTATCATTTTGTCGAAGTCATTTACAACTACTAAAGACCTCTTTCTGAAACTCGACAGTGAAGCAAAACTAGTAGGGCTATAAACCAATGAAAATAAAACAAAGCTCATGACGCAGTCGAGGAAAAATACCCCAAATACACAAAATATCACATTTGGCGGATACGTTATCGAAAATGTGAGCGAATTTGTGTATTTATGCGCCAAAATAACGTAAAACGGCAATGAGAGAGACAAAATACGGCAAAGAATACAGCTCGCGAATAAAATATTTTTTTTCAGTATTGACGATCTTGAAGACCAGCTGCATACACAGGAAAACAAAGCTTCAAGTATACAAATCTGTGATAAGACCTGTGTTATGCTATGTGTGTGAAACATGGACGCTAACCCAAGCAACCCCAAACATATTGAACGCCTTTGGACGACGGCTCTTGAGGCGAATAATCGGAGCGAAGCTAGACGGGGACCAATGGCGAATTCTATACAATCATGAGCTGTATGAAATTTTTGACGAGCCGGGGGTCTCAACGATTGTAAGTCTGCGAAAGCTGCAATGGGCTGGCCACATGATTCGTATGGACGAACAATGGATACCCAAAAAGGATTCGTTGGAGAACTGAAGGCCGGAGACCAGTGGGGAAACCGAGGAAATGCGGGTCTGACTCGATCGACGGACAGTTCATCGCTGCTCAGATTTCGAAATTGGAGGACTCGTTCAATGGTCCGAGACAGTTGGAGGTGCTGTTTGCAGGAAGCAAAAGCATGAGAGGGGTTGTAGTGCAACAAAGAAGGAGAAGAATTATCTCACCTCAATTTTGGTGGTCGCCATCACTTGTGTGTATCTAAAGTGTGATGGCTTGATGAGACTTTATGTAGCACACACGTCGGAAACACCTTCTAACCTTTTTCTTCTTTAATAATTTTTCAGAAAAAAATTATTAATTAATGCAACTCAACCAAAAAAGTAGCTACATGCAAAAAACAACTTTCATAAGTAATTTCAAGCTATCGGAGCCATCCAAAAAACCACATCTATGGTTCGCACGTTGCAACGGAAAGCTCAGTATAGAGTCCATAAACGTATATATTCACATTGAATTGATGTAAAAAGGGTTGAGTGATGAATGAAAAAGTTTAGAACAGAAATATTTTGTCTTTCTTTGCCTTCATTTGAGGCAGTTCTGTTAGTTACATTGTGTAATATAACAATTATGGGAAGCAAAGTAAATCATCATTTCAACTTTCCCTAAAAAATATGATCAACTCCATCAAAATACATCTGAATTGGGGTATTTCTCCGATAGAGGACAAAAACACAGCATTAACTTGATTTCGACTTTCTAGTATGTGACAATATTGTTTAGCAACGCTTTAAAATTACTTACCAGCCTAAGACGGAAGCCCACTTCATGTAATACTAGTAGTGAAACTATTTACTCGTCATAAAATATCAACTAAGGATATTACTTATAACTCAAAATTTATTGTTTTTTAATTTAGAATCCTACTTTTCAAACGAGTATACATACGCACGGGTTGAGTATTCAAGTCTCATTTTATTACATAAAAGAATGTGTCAAACGCATGTTTCTATAGAATTCAAGCTCCATTATGCTCTTAAGCTACAACACTAGAATGAGTCCTTTTATAATATATCCATCAATGTCGTCTAGCTGGGCGTACGTCATTCAAGAAGCTTCCTATCCTGTTACGACCATCATTTTTTGCTGACATTTTCGACTAAGAAGTTATTTATCTAACCATACATTCATTCATTAGTCTATTCAGCACTGTCGTTCATCTTGTCCGCTTTCATTCTTTTCATCTACTGAAGTCAAGGAAACAGGTATTATGACGAAACAGTAGTATCTCTTAACTCAAAGCTGTTTTAGCGATTTTTGTGGACGAACAACCACCGCCCTCAACACGTTATGGAACTACTTCAGTCCATTGGTATTCGTGCCCTTGCTTGACTCAAACATTCCCTCGAAATTCGAGCACCAAGCGTGATGACTAACTTTCTTTTCGCTTCTTTCTTCACTATACACGTTTATTTGCTCTCGAGGAGACTAACTCTTCTCTCTCATCCACAATCTGATAATTTCATTCTGCCACCTTTCTTAATGTCCGTCTTTTCCTTTACGTTTTCCAATGTGTTCCAGCTTCTACTCATCGGTCGGACAAAGTGTTTTGGTGTTTTTCCTAACAGCAGCATAGCGCGAATTTCTTCCAAATTAGATCTACTTTAGAGCCCCTTAAAATTTTGTGGAGCTAAATAATGAAACAAGGGATGAAAACTGACGCGACACAAATGCCGGGTCGGATGGTGAAATGAAGCAAATTCGCTTTCTACTGGTATGGGTAGAGAGTAAGGGGAGGAAGCTATAAAATAAAAACAAAATGATTTTAAAAACAGAAGAATACATTGGGGACAGGTTTATTCTTTACTTACAGCTGCAGCGGCAAGATCCTGCTACGAACCTGTCGTACTCCGTCTATGTTCGCTCTTTTCCATCTGAGAATCTTATGGTGGTGATGCCTGGAGGCAATGAAGTTAAGTACCAGGACATTACTACTTTTGGGGATGCTTTTCATTGCTCTAAGAAGAATTCTGCATGAAGAAGTGGAGAATATTTCGTAAAAATGAAACCTGTGTTGGTGAGCTTGGACGAATAATGAAGTCAGTTTTATCCTTAAGGTGCTTAACGTGCGAGCGTAAAAGAAATAGATGGCTTTTTGCGGAGAGTGGGGGCCAGATCGTGGACGTGATTCTGTGGATACCCTAAAGTCATTTAAAGATGGCGCATAAAATAAAACACACAAGACTTAAGAATAAGAAAAAGTACATAAAATGAAATGAACTAGGGGAACTCGAATCGGCCGATGTTAGTAGAGCAAGCGGAAGGCACCGTAATACTCTTACATTGCATGAAAATTTATCAAATGTTGAATATCGCATTATTGCCTAAGCCAATCATTTTGACAAAAAAATCAAATATCAATTGGAAATTATTTTGAATATTATTAGATAAAGAATATTTTCTGCAGGAAAGAAAAAAGAACAGTTTTGATTTGTATCTAGCGAGTTAAAATGACTTTGAAGTACCATTCCGCTATCGATAAGTCGATGCCGTCAAGTTTTCTTACTTGGAGATTTTTGTGGTGTGCTTCATATGCGATGGGTAAACCCGACAATAATTTCAATATAGATAAGGGCACATGAAAAAGTTTTCAACACATTAGAAAACTTTACGGCATGGTTGTTATCTTGAACTTTGTTTTCATTCAATGTACCATTAACATATCGGGAGTATGAGATAGCTGTTCAAATGTGCGCAGTTTTTTGTGTCTAAACTCCTTTCCAGCCGCCTTGCAAATAATACCAAATCAAATTAAGAAAATTTAACTACGAGAAAAATGTAATCATTTCAATCGGAAATCACGAACAGAATACATTCGTTGCCTGAATTTGTCAGGAAAGGGAAAAATAGTCCGATTATATTAAAGCAACCCTTTATTGTACACTGAAATCTCTTCCCTTGACCACAATCAGGTTCTAACGTACAAAATGTTAACCCTTCTGTTTGTTGGGACGAGTCGCCTCATCTAAAAGGTATAAAAATACATTTTTCGACGACCACTGGTCAGCAGAAAGTTCGCTGTTATTTCATATGCTAATAAGACACAGATCCTTGACCGTCTGGTTCAAAAGGACCAACGATAACTGCAGCCCGGTTATTTTCCAGCAGCTTATTTTATAATTCACTTTTCCTGTGAGGCATCTTTTCTTTCATTGCTTTGTTAGTCTCACACATTTAATATTGGAGGCAGGCGTGCTTGCTGCAAGCTTTTCCTGATTTGAATGTTTGGAGTTCTTGGCAAGCGTGGTTTTTTAGTCTTCATATTATTTTTTATTAACGTGGAATAGAGTAGATACAAAGCCATCGTAAAGCTACACCAAGTGCGTTACATTCCGTTAGATATAACAGATTATTTAATTTGTGGCTTGCATACAATATAAGGATTTAAGCTTCAAGGATATGAAGAGTGATTTATTCTGTGAATTTATGATTGAATTCCTTTTTGTTCGAATGAAAAATTATTTAAAATACTCATATTGAAAAGTGGTTTTTATTTTATTTCATCGATTTGAATGTGTTGTGATTCATAAGTTGTAGTGGCCTTTGTCTTTGAAAAATTATATATTCTAATAAATGTTACAAAGCAACCAGTGTATCGTTTTGAATCATTGAATAAAAGCAGTGAAAAGATTATAAATTCCATTAGAGGCGGGAATTGTTATATATTAACAGAAAGTGTTTATTGATATAATGCTCTTTCAAGAGCGGTTTTTCCTCCAATACAGGTGATAAGAAAATTTCTTTGAACGATAAAGTCGATTTCAATTGACTGCAAGCATATTAATGAAAAGATAGTGCAAGAGTAAACATTCATTTGCTTAGATGTTAGAGCCCTGTCCTGCGTATAGTTTAACATATTATCTTATCCATCAAGTAAATATTTTGACGAATTTGTCTGCATCGAAGAACCAAAAAATTAAAAAAATGTTTAAAGTAGTTTGAAACTGATAACTGATATAGAATTCGTCTAGAAGCAGCTGTTCAAAATTAAAAGGGCAATAATTTGTAAAGGTTTAAGTGCATTGCTGCCAGTGATATACATCATTATAACGGTTTCTTAACAAACTAAAGCCTAAATGTATTTTGCGTGTTTGACTGACTCCTTATTCCAAAGCAACTTAAAATTAAAATCAGCATTTAATTAAAATTCAAGTAGATACTGGTATATGATATTGAGATAAAACACATTGCCGTTTTAAATACTGCTTATGTCAATACACGACCAGCTCATTTATCACCAATTTTGTGTAAGGCGGTGCAAAGTTGTATCAGAGGCCATTTATGTGTTAATATGTATGTTAAAACATCAGGAATCCGGCTGGAATTCTCGAGATTGCGAGAAAAGTCCTGTGTATAGGTGCACAAAAATTATGTATATCTATATTCACTTTTTAAGGCATTTTTGGGACTCCTAAAATCTAGATAAATCGGACTAAAATTTTAGGCGGATCACCCAAATTCATGGCCAATCATTCAATGATAAAAGCATAATCCTAAAATTAATTATGCAGCCAATTTCCCTAAACGAGGTTCTACCCTCTCGCCCGTACCACCATCCATATAATTTGAAATCACAATAATACATTCAAATGATTCATATAAATTTATACCCATTCATTAACTTGAGCTGCACTCGAACTCGTATCTCATAATCACAAGACGAAAAAGCTTGCAAAAGATAATTCACTTACTCATCCACATAGGGCACTCACATTTGTGGCGTTTATTACACTTAATTTGCCTAAGTTTCCTTTGCATGATGTATGACTTTCTCATATATATATATATATATATATATATATATATATATATATATATATATATATATATATATATATATTGGTAAGTCCAAAACAGATTGAGCCTTTTTTTGTCATTTTTCGATTGAATATTTCTTTTATTTAAAATGGATTTTATTTCAGTACATATTGTCCATTGTTATCTTTGACCTTTGCAATTTTTTGGTAGAGCCATTCTTCCATCTGTGTAGAGCATCTGTGGTTTATCGGCGAATAACTTGGCCATGTGATTTTCTCAGTCGCTTTATGTGATGAATTTCTTTTCATTAAGGAAGTTTTGCAGAGACCGAAACAAATGTTAATCGATGGTGCAACGTCTGGACTATATGGTGCATCAAAACTTCCCAGCAAAGCTCTGTCAATTTTTTCCGGGTCATCAAAGATGTGTGTGGTCTGGCATTGTCATGATAGAAGACAACGCCCGTAATTCATCAATTCTGGCCGGTTGTTTTGCATTGCTTGTTGCAATCTGGTTAATTGCTGACAGTACAGAGCCAAATTGAGTGTTTGGCTAGGTTCAAGCCCCTCATAATAAACGATTCCCTTCCAATCCCACCATACACACAGCATAACCTTATTTGGTGTCAATTCTGGCTTTGAAGTTGTTTGTGATGATTCACCTGTTTTTGACCATGATCTTTTTCGACCGGCATTCTCGTATCTTACCCATTTTTCATCGCTCGTAACGATTTGCTTCAAAAATGGTTCAATTTCGTTGCGTTTGATTAGCATTTCGCAAATGGAAATTCGGTCGATCAAAGTTGTTTGTGTGAATTCTTGCGGCACCCAAAAGTTGACCTTCTTTGTGTATCCAGCCTTACGTAAATGATTCAAAACTGATTTGTGATGGATATTCAGTTCCTTAGGAATGTTATGGCTGTTTATGTGTCGGTCTTCTTCAATTTTTGGTAAGATTTCATCGGCTTGTTCAGTAATTGGTCAACCTGATCGAGGTGCATATTTGACATCAAAATTTCCAGATTACCAGATCTCTTGACCGTCGACACCACAAATATTTTCACGGGCCTGCGATGCATTCTCACCTTGATCGTAGTGATATTGTAAAATATAACGAATTTTTTCAGAAATTTCACTCATTTTTAAATGAATACAACTTTTGACACGAATGACGAAATACATATGAAATATGAAATTTGTAGACTGGAATGCCACCTTTCAAACGCATGTCAGTTTGACTCAATCTAATTAGTATTGCCCAACATATGACAACGAACACCATTGAGTGACAAAAAAGGCTTAATACTTTTTAAAATATCCAATATATATATATATATATATATATATATATATATATATATATATATATATATATATATATTATATAAACATATATATGTTATATATATATATATATCCATATATATATACATATATATATATATATATTTATATATTTATATATATATATATATATATATATATATATATATATATATATATATATATATATATATATATATATATATATGTATGTATATATATCTATATATACATATATACATTTATATACACTTGCCAGAAAAAGTATCCATACAACATCAAAAGAAAGCAATGTATTAGTTAATTCATGCTAAAGAAAGCTGCTACATTTACATATTCAAGCAACAAAATTTATTCATTAATGAAACTATTTATTCTTTAAATTTTTCCTGTGGTATTTCTTTTATTCCTTTAAAAAATAAAAACAACAAGCAGGGTAAACAGACCTGCGCTCATGTCAGAAGGGTTTTGTACCCAACTTCTCAGAAATGCAGTCACCAGCAATGAATAACGTCAAGAAACATGTCAAAGAGATGTGCACGTTCAAAAGAAAATCCATCGTTTTTCTACTTTCAACGGTCGCCATTTTGTTGCAAACAGACAAAAATCACT
The DNA here is from genome assembly GCA_963969285.1 of Odontomyia ornata. Classification (NCBI taxonomy): domain Eukaryota; kingdom Metazoa; phylum Arthropoda; class Insecta; order Diptera; family Stratiomyidae; genus Odontomyia; species Odontomyia ornata. Next base: position 4,942,620 of record OZ017743.1, on the reverse strand, counting down.
CAAATCATTAATTCTCAAAAATATTGATTTTATTTACCCTATTGGAAAATTTCAAGAAGATCAAGTCATAACTGCTGTGACTGATTCGATGGAAAGTCCATAAAATACCAAAATCATGTGTTATTGTTGTTGTAATTGGAGAAATTTCAAATGACTATAACTTCCGTGTTTATCATTCGATTTTCATCAAACTTACAGAAGAAGAAGAATCCTTAGTAGGACTACGTAAATATCGAATTTCGTTCAATTTAAGGGTACCGTTGCGATTTTATGTGGGGAAAATGTGAAATTCGAATATCATACTATTATTAACAAAGTTGAGCGCATTTCGACTTCTAAGTTATTTGTTGTTGTTGCACTCATAAACATCTACCACCATTATTTTTTCAGATTTTTCGGTTCATAGGTGTCCAATTGCGAGGGGGAGGACACCAATTTTTCGTGTATTTCCCCTCCCTGCGCGTCCTTCGAAGCAAAAAGTATCAAATTTAAAACTATTTTGAAAAGCTCTCATCAAGACCTTTCATTTGATACCCATGTCGGCTACCTTTGATGAAATTTTTTTCGGGGGCCACTCCGCTATATGGGGAGACCCCCCTTAAATACCCTATAAAATTTTTCGTAGTTGAAGTTTGAAGAGAGCACTACTTTACACCTGCATACAAAATTTGATGTTTCTAGCTTAAATAGTTTGCGATGGACGGAGAGATGGACAAACAGGTCGCGATTTTAGTAGGCTTTTGTGAAATTATTTTACAAAACCCTAAAAAACCCTTTTATTCAGTATTGACGATCTTGAAGACCAGCTGCATACACAGAAAGTATACAAATCTGTGATAAGACCTGTGTTATGCTATGGGTGTGAAACATGAACCCTAGCCCAAGCATCCGCAAATATATTGAACGCCTTTGAGCGACGGGTCCTGAGGTGAATAATCGGAGCGAAGCTAGACGGGGACCAATGGTGAGTTCGATACAACCATGAGCTGTATGAAATTTTTGACGAACCGGAGGTCTCAAGAATTGTAAGACTGCGGAAGCTGCAACGGGCTGGACACTTGAATCGTATGGACGAACAACGGATACCCAGAAGGTATTCGTTGGGAGAACTGAAGGCCGGCGGCCAGTGGGGAAACCGAGGAAACGCTAGTCTGACTTGGTCTACGGTCAACGGGCCGAGACAGTTGGAGGCACTGTTTGCAGGAAGCGAAGAAGAAAAAAGCCTCACTTAAACGAACCAGAAAAAGTACCCGTATTTTATTACATATCAGGGCTTAATAGCTTTTCGGATAACCTTTTCTCTTAATTACCTCCTTAAGTCGATTTGGCATGAAGTGAACCAATTTGGCTGTGTCCTGCCCGGTAATTTTGCCCCATTCATCGACAATGACGTTTTTTAGCATTTCCTTCGAGGTTATGCTGTGCTGACGGATCCTGCGCTGCAACAAGTCCCGCAAATACTTAATGGGATTAAGGTCTGGGGATCGGGACGGCATACACAGTTGAACCAAAGCTTCACATTTAGTGCTGTGTGCTTGAGATCATGATCTTGCTGGAACTAGAAATCGTCACCAAGCCTCAACTGCTGAACGCTTTGCTTCAAATTCGCCTTCAAATTATTAAGGTAACCGTTTTAATCCATAGTTAGTTCTATAAACACAAGATGGCCAACTCCTTCTGTCGCCATACACCCCCAGACCATCACACCACCTCCACCATGTTTCACAGTTGGTACGAGATTTTCTTTTTCGAGGGCAGTACCGCTCTTCCGCCACACTTACTTTCATCCTTTTGTGCCAAATATGCAAAATTGCTTTCGTTAAAAAATAGGACTTGTTCCCAAAACTCTGATGGCTTGTTTGTATATTTTTTTGCAAAATTTACACGCTTCTTCCTGTTCACTTCCGAAATATATGGCTGCTATGCGTGAGCGATATCCATTTCTTTTAAGTATTTTTCATATGGTATCTTCATGGAGAACCTTGCCAAAGGAGTTTTTAATATTTGTAACAATTTGGGAAGCAGTTACTCGAGAATTCTTTTTAACTGCCTGCAAAACATTTCCTTTTTCACGCTCAGTCAGTATGTAGGGTCTATCAGAACGAGGCTTTGATATAATCGAACAAGTTGTTTTAAATGTTTCACCACATACTGGACAGAGGAGTGAGTTCTGCTTCATATAACTTCTCGTTGTAAAGTAGGTTCCACTCTTTCCCTTATTTCACTTCCTTCTCAATTTTACGGAGTACTTTGCGTTCAATTACGTCGACTGCCTTTTTGTATTCGTTTGTCTGGGTCCATGTTTCAGTTTCATATAACAGCACAGGTTTGACTATTGACTTGTAAATACGAAGCTTATTTTTTCCGTGTACAACTCTGGACCTTAGAGTTGGAAGTATGGAGCAATATGCGTCCAATTTCGTACTTTTCGGCGCCTCTTTTATTCAGGTTGGCTCCAAGATAGACAAAGTTATCCACATTTTCAAAGTTGTAGTCTCCTAAGGTCAGGTTTTGTCGAACTGAATTATGCTTCCTCGTTTGAGTCATGAATTTAGTTTTAGTTTTATTAACTCATAGGACGATTCGGTTTGCTTCATATTCTAGACTCAGAATTGCTTCTTTGGCATCCGAGATTGACCGCTGTATTGATGTCATCAGCATATGCTACCAATTGTGTGGACTTGAATATGAATGTACCAAACGATTTGGTTGTTGCCTTCCTGCAATATTAAAGAGCATTGGGGCAAATTTATCCCCGTCTTACAAGCTTCATTCCATTTCAAAGCTGTTTGTTAGTTCGCCGTTTGCCTTGACTTGGGAGTCTCTGTTTAGCATCGTAACTTTGACCATACGGACTGGTTTTGTTCAGACACCAAAGTCAACCATTTCTGTTGCCCCTGTCATATATTTGCTTCAAGTCTGCCAAAATATGTGCACATAAATATTCTACTCCCAATACTTTTCGGACGCCTGCTTAACTGAGAGTATTTGGCACTTCGAAAGCCTCCCTTTTCCTTTCCTATAATACTTTCTTAGTATGGCTTTAACTTGATTCTGTGAATTCAGAGAGCACATTATATGACGTATACAGTCAATTGATGCCTTTATAATTTTCACACTTTAATTTGTCTTCCTTTTTGTGCACAGGACATGTAAAACTTCTCCGCCAGCCTTCTGGTAACTGCTCCTCTGACCATATCCCGCATTTTAGTCACTACAGAAGGTTACTTAGATAGGGACCTCCTGTGGAGTAGTTCGGCTGGTACTCCATCTATTTCAGGAGTGGTCACGTACTACTGACTGTACTTCATCTCTGGATGGTGGTGAGAATGGAATCTCTTGCTCTACTTCTGGAATGTTCATAATTTCAGTAATTGTCGGGGGAACTGTGAATATCTCCTAGATATATTGCTACCCATAATTGAACCTTATGCACTTTTGCAAAGACTCGTTTGAGGATCAAAGTCACCTCTTAGTTGTTCAATAGAGACATAGGCCAATCTGACTTCATGTAGAGTCATGTTTTCTTTTACCTGTTGAATCTTGGCCGGTATACTTTTTTGGATTGTCATCTAAAGTTGTTACAGTATTCTTTTCTGGCCTGAGTTGGTCGCTGGATGTGTTCTTTTTTTTCAACCGCTTCTTTGCATTCTTTGTCATACCAGTTATTCCTACTTTTCTTTGGCCGGTGCCCCAAGACTTCTTCGGCCGCTTCTGTTTCCGAGTTTCTTACTGTCTTCCACATGGTTTGGACGTCGTCACTAATTTGTCCCTACTGCGGGGATATGTTGATGCAATATTCCAGCGTTAATACGAATATGTTTGTGTATGTTCCTGAGCTATCATTTAGCTTGTGTATCTGGTGCTTTGGGCTAGCTAATATTCCTAGTTTACAGCCCTTGGAGATGCGGCATTGAAACTTGACCCTTATAAGATTATTAGTGGAATAAGCGCATACCGCTCGATTTTGTATGGGAACATATTCGATTTGGTTGAATATGCGACGAAGAGTGTATAATTTTCATGAAGATTATTACAGTCTAATATATCTCACCGACAAGGTTCTAAATGGTCTTTTATGCAAGTACCAGGCTATTTCTTACTTCATTTCGTTTGATGCAATCTTCTTCGAGTTTGTTATGAATTTGATAAGATATTTAAAGGAATTTCATGTAGAATCTCAGTTTATTGATTCAATGTATTTAAGTGTGTTACGAAAATTTAAAGTGCTTTGTTTTAAATCACTTTAAATGTACGACGATCACTTGAAATGTCCCAGATTAATTCAGAATTATTTATTGTAAATATTGTAGATAGAAATTAAACTCTGAAGTACTCTGTTACAAAGGTTTTTAATTATATCAGAGTCATAATACGTTAAATGTTTTGTGGTAAAGCTTTGAAGCGCTTAAAGTACTTTTACATTTATCTGGCAGACACATGGTCAATTCAAAGTGCCCTGTGCATGAAGCTATGTAGGTCAGATGTAAGGCTTGGAACATCTTTTCTGAGAGACCGGGTTCAAGCCGGGGCAATTACAGTGCTTTCAATGATTTAAAAATTCAGATTTATCGCAACTTCTTATTTTATTAATCATGGCTTCTAAATATTCGTAGAAACAACACACATAAGAGCATTGAAACAAAGCATGGTATGTGTTTAAAATTCAAAACACTTCTAAACGGTTAAAAAGTGCCAACAAGAATTAACACATTTAAGTACTTTGATTCAAATCACTTGCACCATTGTACGATTTGGAGTATTTTTCTAGTATTTTACGTTTGTTTTTGTATATTTTGATTCAAATTATTTATTTTTTCCTTCTTATCATTAATCAGTTTTTAAAATACAAATTTCGCTTTACCTATAAACACGGTTTTCTCAGAGAACAGAAGGAGGTGAGTGGAGCTCATTAAAACTTGAATTATTAAGAAAGGCAACTACATCAAAAATCTCAGAGTGTTGTTTCACTGAAGTGTGTTGCATTGATTTTAAACGTTTCAATGTTTTGTTTGAAATGATTTTAAATGTGTTGTCCGATATCTATTTTAAGCCATTTAAAGACTTTAAATTGAATTAGAGCGTTTAAGAGGTTTCTTGCAAAGTGTTTTAAACGTTTAATTTGCACAACACATTAAAGACGTTTTGTAATAATGATTTGAAGCGCTTTTACACATCTGGCACGAAATACGACATATATGAAGTCGTATAGGTTAGATGTAAGAACTTGGAACTTCTAATCTGAGACCGTGGATTCGATTTCAAGCCTGAGCGAAAGCAGCGGTTTTAATTGTGATATGAAAATTTATATTGATTATTGTTTCATGATGACGTACAACATAGATAAGTGCATTGAAACAAAGCATGTTATCTGTTTAAAAATTTAAAACACAACGAGTAAAAATTAGTTATAAGAATCAATACACTTAAGTACTACGATTTGAAGCACTTACAACACACTGATATTTGGAGCGTAAAAGACTTTTTGCGAACTCAATCGAATTTCCTTCTTATTTGACAAATGAAGCACAAGATAAATAAAGCTCATTTGAAAAGAAGATATCGTTAGCGCAGCCGGGGAAACATTAAGAGATACATTTGGCAAACTCAAAATACAATCGATACCACATCGAGCAAAAAATAATGTCTTTGAAACTGATTTCAGAAAGAGTATACTGTAAAGAACTTAAGTTTAAACGCAAGAGATACCAAAACTAAATTTCATATAGAAATCGCGGCAATTGTGGGAGCATCACTTTGGACCTCAGTCCCACTGACGAAAAACATCAGCCAAACATTACACCTATGTATCCTCGAACGCATACGTTGATAATGAAAACACACATTCATTTTCGGTAAATATTAAAATGAAATATGCAAACGAAATCTCTTAAATTTTTGAGTCTTATATGAAGTAATAAAATCACTGATAAACTCAACACAAACCTTGAGTAGTGTTGGGTTTATCGTTCACTGTTGGAAAACGCAAAAGTAACGCTTATTCTCACACCTGGTAAAACTTAACTCAAACCTTCAGCTGCCAACTGATTTATGTAACGTATTGTGTGTGGAAAATATGGTTAAAAACAGTAAATCAACTACTCAACTGATGACATCCATCGAAATTTTTGATGGATTGATTTTAGATTGATCGCTTAATCTGATGAACCACTGTGCTGAAATTCGTTTGAATTGGAGCTTAAGTCTGGACAGAACAAAAGCAACTTTAACTTCCTTTTTAATCTTTTTTATTTTTAAATTAATTATTTTACGAGTACTATTCCATGCATCGATGTTTCGAAGCAGGCATGTGATTCATCATCAGTAGAAGAAAAGTAACGTCATGTTCTGATCCAACAACGTTGGGCCTCGAGCATACTTGACGTCCGTACATACGAGGAGCCTATTGTAATTCAGTTCATTACTTGATCAAATTAAACTATCGATGTCGTATGTCAAAGGCATATTCAGCGAAGCCAAGCCCGCTACAAAAATTTGACATCGAAAGGCTCCAAACAGCGTCTGTGGCCGAAAATTTCACGGAGACCCTCGACAACCAGCTGGCTCCCATCTTATCAGATGCATAGTTAAAGACGTGCAACGAGCTCTGAATGGAAGTGAAAGTGGCTATCAGAACCATGGCAGAACAGACGATCGGACATCAAGCCCGGCGCAGGAGGAATGATTGGATCGATGATGAGTGCCAGAATGCGTTAGATAAAAAGAATCAGGGGTACAAAGAATACGTAGGTAGGATAACCAGGACGAAGAGAGAACACTATGAAAATCTCAGAAGAATAGCGAATAAGATAATTAGGATTGAGAAAAGAAAATACTATGACGACCAATTGAGAAGTATAGATGTACGAGTAAGTTTAGCGAGCAATAACACAAGACAAGCATACAAAGTAGTGAAAAGCCTGAAACGAGGTTATCAGCGCAAAACTACGCTCTGTCGTGATGACAGCGGCAATATAATCGCTGATGAAATCAAGATTAAGGAATGATGGGCATCATATTTCAAGAACCTCCTTAATCCTCCGTACAGCTCCAGAACATCGGAGCCTATAGATGTCTGCGGAGAGCTTCCATTGGCCCCACCAACTCTGGATGAAGTTTGTTCCATCATCAAACCCCAAAAGAATAATAAAGCGCCGGGCATTGATGAGATTCCAGTGGAGCTCATCAAATATGGTGGCAGTAGTGTTCACCAAGCTATTCACTAAGTCATCCGGTACATTTGGCAACAAGAACATGTGCCGAAAGAGTGGAGCCAATCAATTATATTCCCTATCCACAAAAATGGTGACAAGCTACAGTGCGAAAATTATAGAGGCATATCACTACTTTGTACGGCGTATAAAATATTTTCTAAAATCTTCGAAAATAAAATCGGTATGATACGTATTATTGGGGAGTATCAAGGTGGTTTTAGGGCAGGTAGATCAACAACAGACCAACTGTTCACAGTCAAGCAGGTACTTGAAAAATGCTGGGAGTTCAACATAGACGTACACCGAATTTTCGTCGACTTCAAGCAAGCATACGATAGTATTGATCGTAACGTAACTGTACCAAATAATGCTTTGCTTTGGCATGTCAGCCAAATTAGTCCGTCTTACCAAAATGACAATGACGTCGACGACCTCCCAAGTCTGCATCAATAACCAACTCACCGATACCTTTGACACAAATATCGGACTAAAGCAGGGAGATGGGCTGGCCCCATTGCTCTTCAATTTGGCTCTGGATTACGTTATGTGGAAGCTACCTGTCGATACGCGAGGTACATTACTATACAAGTCGAGCCAAGTAGTGGCCTATGCGGACGACATCAACATTCTGTCACGGTCAGTAACAAACTGCCAAAGAACTTTTCCTGAAACTCGACAGCGAAGCAAAACTAGTAGGACTACAAATCAATGAAAATAAAACAATGCTCATGACGCAGCCGAGGAAAAATACTCCAAACACACAATATGTCACACTTGGCGAATACAGTATCGAGAATGTTAGCGAATTTGTGTATTTAGGCGCCAAAATAACGAAAACGGGCAATGAAAGAGACGAAATACGCCGAAGAATACAGCTCGCAAATAAAATATTTATTCAGTATTGATGATCTTGAAGACCAGCTGCATACACAGGAAAACAAAGCTCCAAGTATACAAATCTGTGATAAGACCTGTGTTATGCTATGGGTGTGAAACATGGACCCTAACCCAAGCATCCGCAAATATATTGAACGCCTTTGAGCGACGGGTCCTGAGGCGAATAATCGGAGCGAAGCTAGACGGGGACCAATGGCGAATTCGATACAACCATGAGCTGTATGAAATTTTTGACGAACCGGAGGTCTCAAGGATTATAAGGCTGCGGAAGCTGCAATGGGCTGGACACATGAATCGTATGGACAAACAACGGATACCCAAGAAGGTATTCGTTGGGAGAACTGAAGGCCGGCCACCAGTGGGGAAACCGAGGAAACGCTGGTCTAACTCGGTCGACGAAGACAGTTCATCGCTGCTCGGATTTCGGAATTGGAAGACGCGGTCAACGGACCGAGACAGGTGGAGGCGCTGTTTGCAGGAAGCGAAGGCCCGAAAGGGACTGTAGTGCTAAGAAGAAGAAGAAGAACAAAAGAAACATACAATATAGTAAAATTAAATATGATAATGATAATAATACTGGATCTAGTTCATTGAAATTCTGACAGGATTATTTAAAATAACCGATTTTTGTTGAAAATGGAAGATAAAACTAGTTTTGTTTTTCTTTTATTTATCACCCGATCTCGAACATTTTATGCAGAGTAGAAGAACCATAATATCAAGATTCATCATAATACGTCAAAAACTTGGCCGCTGGAGGGCTACAAAAATCTGAAAAAGCTACATTATTGAACTGTCTTCATTTTGAAACATACATTAACCTCATGATGAAAATAACAGCAACCACTCCTCAGAACTGAAGATGATTACCAATAGTCGAGACGTTTTTTCATGCAAAAATGTTCAAGGACCGACGGGAATAAAAAATGTAAACATATGTACATATACCTTATTACTATGTATCCCAATAGTAGTCCACGTGGCTTAGTGGTTAGAGCACTAAGCCCGTAAGCCGAAGGTCTCTGGTTCAAGTCTCGTTAGCGTCAACGAGATTTAGTTCGAGTGGTTCTTCGGAGGGACTATAAGCCTGTGCAGCTATGATACGTGCTGGTTCAAAATCAGAACGTATCACAGCTGGATCGACGGACACGCGGCCAAAGCGTGATATTGATCATATCTCCCTGTGGAGTGCCGATACATTAGATCATGACAATGAGATACTCTAACTATCTCTAAGCGAAGGCCCGAAAGGGGCTGTAGGGCTACAAAGAAGAAAGAATAAGATGTATCCTAACATCAAGTATTGTATAATCCAATAAAACGATGACTTATAAACTTTGATTAGACACCATTTCAAATTAGGAGAGTTGACCTTTTTCACTCTAGACACTTTTAATCTACACAATGTTTAGAAGCTTCATGAATAACGGTTAAAAGGTTGGATTGCAATTACGATGCCAAATTCTTGCACGTTTTTCGACTTTTGAAATGCCGCCATTTTCTATCAGACGGTGCGTACATGAATATTGAAATTTCGAGGCTCATTAGACAATTAAATATACTTTGGTCAATACAGAAATGACCTCCATAATCTATTCACTTTCCGTTACATCCCGGATATACATTAATATATTTGTGTATATATATATATATATATATATATATATATATATATATATATATATATATATATATATATATATATATATATATATATTGTGTCGTATAATATCAAAGACACGTTGTGCAAGTACCTTGTTGTACGAGGGATGACTGTACATGCATGCTTTATGTGGCTCTAATTAGGCATGCCTAGCTTGAACAATTTTGGAAGTTTCGCATTTTAGGCTAATGTGGAGAACAAAAACAATGTCCGCATTAAGATTTTCCAAGCTAAATGCGGGACTAAGTGTCCCCTTTAGGACATACCTAATGTCAGCCTAAGAGGGACCTTATTAAACTTGTTCTTTTCAGGAACACCCCATTAGGCCCTACTGCCGCAGTAACGCATTAGCCCATCAATCCCTAAAAACGACAGATATAGGCACTGATAGGGTTTTGTGTACTAGGGCCTAATGGAGTTTACCCAAATAATTCCTAAATAGACTTTTTTTAGGAAAAATTAAGGCAACACCAAAATTTCTTAGTAAGAAGTTAAATTACTTAATGAAAACAAATTAAAATTTAGGAACTTATGGTTCAGTCAGTTTCTAATTTAGGAACTGATAAGGCTTACCTAAACAGTTTCTAATTTAGGAATCAATAGGGCTTGCCTAAAGAATTCCTAAAAAATCCATACAAAATAAGATTCCTTGGTAAGAATTCACAAGAAAATAATCATTCTCTTAATTTTACATTAAAGTTACAATGTACGAGCTGATGGGGCTTGCATAAAAGTTCCCAGTTTAGGAACTCATGGGGCTTATCAGAACAATGCCTAAACAGCAAAATTATTGCTGTGGAAAATCGAATTAAAACTAAATTTCTTGATCAGGATTTATCATACTTACCATTTTCATAGTTTAGCAAAATAGATCAAATTTAGGAGTGAATGGTGATTGCCTAAACATTTCCTTTAAAAACCGATTAGGCAGTTTTTAATTTAGGAGTGATGGTGTTGCCTAAACAGTTCGTAATTTAGAAACTGATGGGGCTTGCCTAAAAACAAATTTTTTGTTATGGAAAATCAAGGCAAAACTAAATTTCTTGTTAATAACTTACAATTGTTGGGAAGACGAAATAATGTAGCCTTTAATATTTTCTGAGTTCGGTTATGATGAGGACTTCCTCACTTTTTCTATGTTAGGTATGCCTAATGCGGCATGCCTAGGTTAGACACTACCTAATGCGGGTCTAATGGGGACCTAAAGCAGCATACCTTAGTTAACGCGGCATGGCTCAGTTAGACAAATACAAAGGAAAACATTTCACTGCATATACTCGTAATTTGCATTAGAGCCGTTTACATACGAGTATGAAGGTACACCAAAAATGTGGGTTTACGCGGAAAATATGAAAAATGGTAAGTGTTTTATAAGTGGAGGAAATGGTAAGTATTTTAAGTTCTCATTAAGAAATTTTAGTTTTGTTTCGATTTTTCACTGGAAAATATTTTCCAAAAGGAGAACGTAGTTTCACTGCCTTTGAGAAATTGCCATTTGAGACGCAAAATACCAAGGGCTTCGTGATCTTCTTTTAATATTAGTATCCAGCTCGACTTTAAAACAGTATAAAATTGTTACTTTTGCATTAGCCGATTTCATAACATCTCACATTACCCCCTAAGAACTGCTCTGTCGATCAACCACACTGGAGACAATCGATTTTCTCGGAAAACATGGCATAAGGTGCGGACAGGTAGGCAAACAGAAGGATAGTTAAAACCAATTTGTGTTTTGACATTCCTAAGACCGTGAAGCTGCCCATTTAAACAACATGTGTAACTGATTTAGTATTAAAAATGAAATGATCACAAGCTAAGAATATACCATCTGCAATGCATACTCAAAAGCGTTACGGTCAAAAATCGATTCATAAACGAATATGAAAAAAATGAACAACAATATTATCGGAAGAACACAGCACAGATTGTATCAAAGTTAACTAGCGTCAAGAAAAAGAAATCCCGACAATTTTTTTTAAGTTGAAAAATAGTTTCATGTATTGAATAGGTGCACATAGAAGGAAAGCTTCGCATCGAACCTAAATTCCCCATCCTACATACTTCGCGTATCATCAGTTACCTGTTATTTGTTGTTACTAGTTCTTATATGCTTGGCGTATTTCAAGGTCTTCGGGTCAGTTGTATGAATTTGTTCTAGCGCTTCCTTCTAGGTGTATCTATTCTATGGTTTTAAGATTGCTGGACCAACTTTCATTTTGAACTATAAATCATTATGAGTTATATTTAAAATTAATTATTACCGGCATTAATATATTTCCGAGACAAAACGTTTGTGATTCTTTCAGAGAAAATTTCAATTGACTCCTATTATCCTTGCTAATAAATCGCTAACCATAAATATCGTTTCAAGCATCTGAGATTAAAATATCCCACTCCCGAAGCTTCCAAACACAACATAGTCAATTGTGTTAAGGACTCACAAATATTTAGTGGCCACAAAGTGTGGTTTTACTCACCTGTCTTTTTTCATTCATGACTTTCTATGAAGTAAATTTCAATGAGAAAAAATCCTCAACTCCAAACCGGACTGTGAAGTGTAAGGCCCCTCGTGAGAAGATTCATTTTTTCTGTTCCTGGAATGAAATACATGTTGACTCAGTTGCGACGTTGCTGCTGCTATTTCGATTGTACTCCCTTTTATTGTACGCTTCCTAAATACTATCTGTTGCACGTTTTGGGCGCTGCGTGCTTAAATGGAGGATACATTTTCTGTACTGTTAAAGAGATGCCATTTACAACAGGATGGGGAAGAGGATATCTGACTTCAGTTCTGTGGACCTTCTGTCGACAAAAAATCGTAACCATATGTGAATCATGCTCCCTGAGGTTGTTAACACATTTATCTCCGTATAGTATGTCGCCCCGCAACCCATTTGCTTGACCATGTATGTTGTTAACCGCTTGTTGATATTCATAACGACGCTGGTAATGTTGACGAAGACCGATAACGCATTGGCGGTTTATTGTCAGTTCATTTTGGAAGATGTTACTTCAATTTTTTAAGGTACTTCAGGTTACCTGTTATGCGGTTGGATACGTTTTACAGATTGGCTTAAAATCAATGTTTTCTAACATATACGAGTATAGCTCAAAATATAATGGAATGAATTAGAAATAGTTGTAATTTTGACTAGCGCTAACATATTGACTGATTTCGGTGCCGGAGTATATAAAGGGAGGGCTAGAATAAGCGTTATCTCAAATTTAAATCGCGCGAGAAAGCCGTAAAGTGTGTTGTCATAGCTATGTAAAAATTTACAAGTGTATCTAATTTTAACAAACCAAGCAATATATCTAAATGATTTTCAGATGATGAAATGTCGAGTCAAATATGGAACAAACTTGACTCGAAAATGAGTATAGAAAGAAGTGTCGTGTTATAGTCTGGTCTGATGTTAAAAATTGTGAAATTAAGTGATTTCGAATTTATTAGTACTAATTCTACCTGCAATGTTTGAATATAAAAAAACTAATTTATCAAATAGATTGACATATTCGTAATTCTTCAAGTGCGGATCAAAACAAAAATGAATAAACTCAAGAAACACTTCAATAACATGTACATATTTAAAATAAAACCCATTTTTACTCCATTTTCACCGGTCACCCTACAACTCCGCGCGGCTGTCTTCAGTAAAAAAATGTTTAAGGGTCCCTTTCGGATGTGAGGAACCTTCCCCCCTTAAAAATCTTTAAAAAAATTTTATGTTCTAATTTTTAAGAGATCATCACTTCTGATCTAGCTACCAAGTTTGGCGTCTGCTGTAGCTGCTATCGTTTCGGAGAAAAATTACTGCGAAACACAGATGCACGGGCAAATAGACGGATAAACAAAATCGATTTCAATAAGATCTTTTTTTTAGTACGAAACCCTAAAAAACTGTGAGCTGCTCTAAAATTCCGAACAAACCGATGGAACCCAACAATTAAAGATAAAAAGAAACAATATCCGTTTATTGATGGTTTATAAGGAGGATTGTTTTTTCTGTTAGATAAAATATGCATTAGAATATTACAATATATTGGAGTTAAGCTAAAAGTTTACAATAGATGGATGTAGAGTTACTTAATTGACTACTGGCTAATTAATTTTTTCTCGAGGCTACAGGGCTAAGCATTGACCCAAGAACAGTTGTGAGTCATTTGCATAATGTTTGATAAAAAAACTATCAATATTGAAGTATCCTTAGTTATTTAAATTTAAGGGATAAATAGCCTCAGTAAAATTAAATCAATTTGATTCTACACCAACAACTGGAACTCCTTTATTGGCGCCACGTAAGTTATTGCGTGCATGCAACGAGGGAATCGTACACTACGGGCTCACCAAACTAAACCATAATATATTTTGTATTCTTTAATTACTGTGAATCGTAAACAAACAGAAATGTTTTGGACAGGTGAAAGTTCCTTCAGGAAGGGTTCAAATAGAAACTATATTTTCCTCTTACTTTTCCAGAATGAAACTTGTAACATCTTTTTGTAGGTATATTAAATGAAACTGGCTCTACTATGTACACTCTAAACAAAAATGTTGTATATCACATACATTATACCATAGTTGGAAACAAAATGACCTTCATTTATTGAAGCAAAATCCAACAGAAGCGCTTGGTCAATAAAAGGTGTGAAATTTTACACACTGCTTGATGTGATTTCCGCTCTACACTGATGGCGTGTGAGTAATCCCATCGTGTTTGAAATTAGATTAAAAATTGTGTGAAATGACACCAAATATGAGATTTCTCATATTATTTTAGAAAAAAACCCTTTCGTTTTTCGTTGTCTACTTTAATGTAAGGGATTTCCAACATTTTCATTATATTATAGACCTAAGCCGTGAAAGTCGCAAAATATTACGATAGAAATGCGAGATCAATGGTTTGTACTCCACAATACAGAAAGAGTACAAGCTTTAGTCGCCGGCAACTTTTTCTTGTGGTAAATTACAATCATATTGTGTGATTTGCTGTTTGAGTAGTGAAATCGCACTTTCGTGTGAAATTTTCATGCTTTTCAGAATTAGATAAGTCACTTAGATTGCGAAATCACACTTAAATCGTAGTTTATAGCATTCAAAAAAGATTTGCATCCTTCCGTAGTGTAATTTCAACTCATTTTAGTGCTTTTCGTCTAGGTGCATGAAATTCACTACTTTTAGTGGTGGAAATCTTAAGCAATGTTTCGGAGTCTATTCTGTTTGCTACCATTTAAATTAGTAGAAACTTAATGATACGAAAACTAAACAATTTTGGTAACAGTTCCAGCAAAAGTGTAGTATTGGCTGTCATTAAATCATACGTTATTATTAAGGTTCAAAACTAAACTAAACCTACGTATTTCAACAAAACGCTTAATTCTTCGCAGCACTATAGCCCCTATAGCCTCTGCTTCCTGATACAAGTGCCTCCAACTGACTTGGTCCATTCACCGCGTCCTCCAATTTCGAAGTCCGAGCAGCAATAAACTGTCTTCGTCGACCGAGTCAGACCATTGTTTCCTCACAACCCTTAATTAGTCACGCATTAAAATATTAATTTGGTCGCATAGGCTCGTGGGATGCCAGCATTTACTTGCAAAATTTGAGAAAGTAGCGCTAACGTTAATTTTGTAAAGGAACTTTAGGAACAGTATCTAAACTCAACAAAAATAGAATACCTCTAGAGAACAACAAAATGCAAGCTTTGAAAACAACATTTAAATATTCCTATCAGTAAGTGTCACACGAATTAAACAGGGAATATAGTCCTCATTACACATAAATTCGTTCCATTTACCACAATTTGTTTTCTTTTTTTATCATTAGACATAGGGCATAGGCGATAACGACTTTGGAATCACTCAAACAGCAGAAATAGAAATATTGGTATCATTTAGAAGTCGTTCCTACAAGGCCCGTGAGAATTTCAGCTCTCCTAATTTTAAAGCTTTTTACAAGTATTGTTGAAGCTTTTTCTAGCTATTCTTCTAGTCAATTTAATGTCAACCGAGCCTAGGACTCCCTAATGCGCAATGATTTTGGACTACCCACTAAATACTTCTCATCTGACACATTATTTGACACATCATTTCGGGCTAGGTCTCACGCTCCTACGCCTGAAAGTGACTTCAAGTTACAGGAATCCATTTTCTAACGTGAAGGAAAGGAAATAATTGCTAGAAAGAGACCACTCCACCGTTGACACTTCGGTATGTATTTTCAACTGTCGCAGGACTACCTGAGCATAATGTGCTAAGCAGTCCATTTTTCAACGGATGTAAACATCACTTCCGGCGGGAGTTCTTCGATTCTACTGAAGAGATTACCGTGCTATCCGTCCCACCTTATGCAGCCGAACAATGTGTGACAGGCACCGTCCACCTCCTCTGTATAAAACATCACCAATATAAAGAAGATGATATCGAAAATTTTCATGCCTTGTCATGAGTTAGGTAAGTTAGACATTAGTCTCACTCTGTCATCGCGTGAGCCATAGCTTCAGGTCAGGGTTCAGGTGCGAAGTGCGTTTTCCCTTTGTGTTGCTTTCCCAGTACCAGATTGCGGAGAGAGCTTTCTTCTCCTCCCTAGCAATTACATTCCTGTCGTATTCACTTCGATGCAGGTAGATATTTCAGCCCTCTCTATTATGGAGGGCAATGGGAACCACCTATGCGATCAACAACATCACTGAACCGGATGCTTACCGGTACGTACATACGATTTCCAGGGCTATTTATCTCTGCACCTGTGCCAACTGCTTCCGATACAGCTTTTTGCTAAGAGTGTCGCCCCATAGGTCTGACCCTTAGATTAATACAGACTGCACACTGCTCATCAGGAGTCATCTGCTTGATAAGGTGGATCCTCGATGTTAGCTACCAGTCAAGTAAGTGCCGTTACACATACTCCCGTCTCATCATTAGTTGCCCTGATTTACTAAAAAAATCATCTTTGATTCTATCAACACGCCCAAGTATTTCACTCCTGATTTCGATTCGTTCAGGATTTTTCCAATATCGGTGGTCTTTATTCTGGAGATTCTCTTCTTTGTAAGGATGAACGCTTCAGTTTTCTCCAGTGCTAGGCTGATCCCATGAGAAGTGATCCAGTCTCTCATTAGAAACATTACATGCAAAGTGTTCCTCGAGTCAAGGCCAAATATAGAGCCCTAAGCGACACTCGATATATCCACTATCCATCGGCTTCCTTCTTTCATGGCTGTAGAGCAGACTGTAGTCCTTCAGGGTGTCCCTCAAGATCTGCATCAGATACTGTGGTGCTTGGAAAAGATTTTCCAGTGCTACCAGGACATCCGCTCATCTAGCACTATTGAAAACATTTCTGACGTCAAGAGTAACCAGCAAGACAATACGTCGAGTGGAACTGCTGTATGCTTCCATACGCTGGACTGTGTTTACCACTCCCCCGGTTGCACCGATGGTGGAGCAGTCTGCTCTGAAGCCATACTGCAGTCAAGATATATCCCCAGCAATACGTATCGTATCAGCTTGTCTTCCCCTGATGAGTTTTTCGAACACTTTTCCGGCCGTGTCTACATACATAGCAGGCGGTATGCTCGCGCTTGCTAATCAGCGCGAACCTCACTACCCTCCATCACTCCAGAAATATCCCTTTAAGCAAGCAAGCATTGAACATACTGAGCAGCAAATCACGGCATAAGTTACAGATCAACAGCTGGAACCCAATTCGGTCTTAGAGCCTTTCTTCTTCATGGACAAGACTGCTTCCTCCAGTTTCATTTTCGTAAAAAGTGGTTTCATCGTAGATAGCCTTAAAGTGGACGGTATAAACGGGGAAAAGAGCCCGCCTAATTTCGCCTATCTTTTCCGCATCGTATGAGCAGAGCGACTAGCCTATAGTAGAGGCCCTATGGATCCTTGTTCATGTGAACTACTAGGTTTTATCGACACCTGGACTTTTTGCCTTCGATTAGTCTGCGAAGGCTGACTTATAAGCTGCTGATTTACAAGCTGCAATTTTTGTTCATGCCTTTTCCCAAGTCCGTATGCACTGGAACTCTCTTCGGAGCTTGTGATACTTTCTTAGCTTTTCAGCAATTCTAGAGGATCACCGTTAAATTGAGAGCATTCCATACCGGGGTCTTCAGCATAAAAGACTTGAACGCAGACGTAATGATTCTCATAGTTCATAATCAAATAATATCTTCCTTTACTGCTGCTATATAGAAAATATATATAATTTTTCCAGGCTATCTTATCACTTTCACATAAAAAGTCATCATGTTTTGCAACATTGTTATGAATAGAGTTCAGCTCAATAGAAAAAGTGATCAAATTTCCTTAAATTACTAAACAATTGAGGTAGATAGAAGAAGGGTTTTGTACTCAACCTCTTTGTAGACACTAACAACGAATTAACTGAAGAAAAACTTCAATGAAATATACATCAAATATTTGTTTTTAAATAAAAGCCATTGGTCCTCCATTTGAACCGGCCTCCGCTTTGTTGCAATATAACTAATATAAATAACTGAATAGAATCTTCAAAATATTTCTAGTATCCACATTGTCTGAAAAGTTTGAGAAAACTAAATCAGCCTCAGCGGCTACAGCCTTTGTAAATATTGTTCGATTTTCTTAGACGAAAAAGTAGTTCCACTAAAATACCAAATTTCATTGAATTTAAGGCCATCGATATGATATTATAGAGGCGAATTCTTAGTATTCTTAACAAATTACAGTGAATTTCGATTTCTAACAAATTAGTTGTTGTTATAGTCATAAAGAACTATCTCTATGACTTTTTCAGTTTTTTCGGATACTAGTTATCCAACTACAGGGGGAGCACAAATTTTTACCTCATTTCTCCTCTCTCTATTTGATTTGAATAAAAATCTAACATTGACATATCATACTATTATTGAGCAAATTGATTTGATTTTGACTTACACAGAATTTGTTCCTCCTATATTCATAAAAAGCGTCCTTCGTGCATTTTTTCAGAGTGTTCTAATGAACTGTATTCAATCGAAAACGAAGCTATTTTCCTACGTTTTCTCCACAACTTGACACCGGTAAGGTAATTTAAAGACCTGGTTTGAAAAGAGCTCATTAAAATCGTCATATTGGCACATCAATCGAAAATTTTGGAATATAATTCTCTATAGTTTCGAAGTAAAACTGCTTTGATACACAGACGGGTGAATAGATACTGTTTAATTTATTATTTATTTATAGGTGATGATATCGGCTGTTTTTGGCTGCACTAACTGCAAGTGCACTCGCCTTCTATCTTGAAGGTGAAATGAATGTTGATTATCTTGAATTTTAAAGATATTGTTCAAAATGTAAAATTTAAGAATATTTTACAAGAAATTCTAAGAATTTATACAGCCTTTTTTGATACAATTATGCAATTCTCATTTAAGGTATTTTAAATGACTACTTATATCAATGTAAGAATTAATGTGACCATTTGGAACTTCAACTAAATTTTAATGCGAGGAAATTCATGACCTGTTCGCAACAAAATCATGTGAATTTCACTTATGTAAAGAACTGCGTTCAAGGAATAAGGGATCCAATTTGAAATTTTCTCACACACCTACATCACATGATATTTTTATGCTGGCAATTACAATTTCTTCTCTTCCGTAGCACTATAGCCCGTCCTCTCGGGCTGTCGCTTTTTGTAACAATCGCCTACAACTGTCTCAGTGCGTTGACCGCGTCTTCCAATTTTCGAATCTGAGCAGCGACGAACTCAGTTTCCCCATTGGTCTCCGCCCTTCGTTTCTCGCAATGAATACCATTTTGGGTACCTTTTGGTCATCCATACGATTCACGCCGCCAATGCAGCTTCCACAGTTTTAAAATCGTTGAGATCTCCTGCTCGTCGAAAATTTCACACAGTGCAAGGTTGTCTCGAATTCACCATTGGTCCCCAACTAGCGTCCTCACAGCCCATCTCTCCAAGGCGTTGTTTGCTTATGCTTGCATTAGTGTCCATCTTTCACACCCATAGCATAGTACGGGTCTTATCACTGATTTGTATACTATAAGCTGTGCTTTCCTTTGCATGCAGCTGGTCTTCAAGATCGCCAAAACTGAATAAAATATTGTATATTATTTGCGAACTATATTCTTCAGCCTATTTCGTGTCTTTCATTACAGGTTCTTGCTACTTAGGTACCTAAGTACACAAATTTGCCCACATTTTCGATATTGTGTTCACCAAGTGTGATATTTTGTGTATTTGAGGTATTTTTCCACGACTGCGTCATGAGCTTTGTTTTATTTTCATTGATTTATAGCCCTACTAGTTTTGCTTTACCTCAAGCTTCAGGAAAGGTCTTTGGCGACCGCCAGCAACCGTAACAAAATATTGTCATCGGCCGCATAGGCTACTACTTGGCTTGATTTGTATAATAACGTCCCTCTGATATCGAGATTTAGCTTTCTTATGACATATTCCAGAGCCAAATTGAATAGCAATGGGGCCAGCCCATCTTCCTGCTTTAGTCCAATATTTGTATCAAAGGCATCGGTGAGTTGGTGATTGACGCTTACTCAGGAGGCTGTTGATGTCATTGTCATTTTGCAAAGATGGACTAGTTTAGGTAAAATGCCAAAGTCATCGACCGGTAGCTTCCTTATGACGTACTCCAGAGCCAAATTGAATAGCAATGGGGCCAGCCCGTCGCGCTACTTTTGTCCGATATTTGTGTCAAAGGCATCAGTGGGTTGGTAATTGATGCGGACTTCGTTGTGATTTTAGTAGGACGGACTAATTTGACTGGGATGCCAAAGCAAAGCATTATTTCGTACAGTGCATTACGATCAATACAGTCATATGCTTGCTTAAAGCCAACGAAAATTTGGTGTATGTCTATGTTGAACTCCCAGCATTTCTCAAGTACCTGCTTGACTGTAAACAATTGGTATATCGTCGACCTTGATATTTCTCAATGATACTGTTGGCGAATGATCTGCTTTAATTTTCTAAGATCTTTGAAAGCATTTTTTACGCCGTACAAAGTAATAATATACCTCGATAATTTTCGCATTGTAGCTTGTCACCTTTTTGTGGATAGGAGATCTATATGTATGTATGTATGTATATATATATATATACACATATATATTACCCTACCCAATCTTTTGCTGGAAGAGCATTCTAACTGCAGCAACGTCTATGAATATATATATATATATATATATATATATATATATATATATATATATATATATATATATATATATATATATATATATATATATATATATATATATATATATATATATATTGTCGCGTGTTATGGTTCGCGGCCAATAATTTTAATGTTCCGGGAAAGTGAAAACGCAATGTCTTTTTAATTAAATTAAAAGAGTTTATTTATTAACTAAAAATGCACAATCACTCATTTAAATTTTCACAATTTTAATTTTCACTTTTTCAATAAATTTCTTTAACAACTGTCATCACTTAACAATCAACGAAAATCACTTCACTTTTTAATTCGATCAATATGGCTTTTCAATTCGCACTCCACACTATCGCAGTTTTTACTATCGCGGTCGAATGAATTCCCCCATTCATTCTGCTCGCCTTTATATTAGGGTCTCTAGTCATTCAATCCATTTCTCGTACATTGGCGAATGTTCTGCCGAGAGGTACCTAGTATATTCGAGCAGCTTAATGAATGGAGTGACGTCACTTTCAGATGTTGATCATGCTTGGTGGGTTCTCGTGGTTTCGAGTAAGGGTTCGGCCACATTGCGATTTTTCTGTCGTAACCAGCGATTTTTAGACGCAAATACGAATACACTGCGACAAAATTTGCAAAGGAACTTCAGGCATGCGCAGAACTAATATGCTCATTTGAAGGTATGTCTTTGCCAGGAACACATGCGCGAACTCATATGTGCGCTATGCAAGAAACTTCCGTGCACGTCTGCGTCAAATGTCCAAATGATGTGCGCCTGCGCGAGTATCACAAAAACTACCTACTAAACTGGTTTTAGGAAAAATCGCAAATTCCTGCGACTGCCGACCTGGACAAAATTGTCGAAAATCGCAGTGTGCGGGCTTCAATTTAACCATGTGTAACTTGCGACAGAAGTGCGGCTAAATAGTCGTAGTCTGATGCATCCCTAAGTTCACTTTGTTGATCATGAGGTTCTTAATGGTTGTGAGTACAATTGCAACAGTAGCTCACAGAATTATTCGTGCATGTAACAATATATATATATATATATATATATATATATATATATATATATATATATATATATATGAATACAATATTTATATTATGTTTATATATATATATATATACATATATATATATATATATATATATATATATATATATACATATATATACATATATATATATATATATATATATATATATATATATATATATATATATATATTTATATATATATATATATATATATATATATACATATATATATGTATATATACACGGGGGGGTCAAATATGATGGAGACAAACACTGTAAGTAGCACGCATGTGCGTTTTGAAGGTCGTGGCTTGAGTATGTGATAGCTGGGTCCCTTACGAACAGTGTGGCATAGTTTTCTTCGGGAGTGCATGTTTCCCACGGGTGATACGACCATGAGTGAACGACAAGTGCCGACCGCCATTGTGCAACGTATTGTCATTCGGTTTTTAGTGTGGGAGGGCGTTTAAAACAAGGAAATTTTTCTGCGTATACGAAATCAGTTCGGGAGTAAGTGCCTGAGTAGGGCTGCAGTGTTTAAATCGGTCAAAGCATTCAAGGATGGTCACGAAACCGTCGAGAATGAGCCGCATGATCGTCGACCGCGAACCAGCATCCCACCAGATAACATTTGCCACGTAGAACAACTCATTTTGGAGGACCATAGGATAAATGTTCGAGATATTTTGGCTGAACTCGGCATCAGTATTGGTAGTGTAGAGTCGATCATCTACGAACACCTTCAATATCGCGAAAGAACGGCGCGAGGGGTTCCTAAGCCAGCACGAAGCCCGATTCTTTTCCAGGATAACGCGCAACCTCATACCGTACGTCTCACGCTCGATACAATATCGAATTTGGGATGGGAGGTACTGTTAAACATCGGAGGTCTTAGATTCAACACCGGCGACGAGGTAGAGGAGTTCATGTGCACATGGCTGTACTAGTTCCCCAAGGAATTCTGCGATACCGGCATCAAGAAGCTTCTGGAAAGATGGACAAACTGCGTAACTTATAAGGGGGAGTACCTAGAAAAACTGTAAATTTTTGTAAATTTTTCGATTGCAAATAAACGTGTCAGAGCATTTGTCTCAATCACATTTGAACCACCCTCGCGTATGTATATTTATATATATATATATATATATATATATATATATATATATATATATATATATATATATATTTATATATATAAATATAAATATATATATATATATATATATATATATATATATATATATATATATATATATATTTATATACATATATATATATATATATATATTTATATATATATATATATATATATATATTTATATATAAATATATATATATATATATATATATATATATATATATATATATATATGTATATATATATATATTTATATATATATATATATATATATATATACAGACATATATATATATATATATATATACAGACATATATATATATATATATATATATATATATATATATATATATATATATACAGACATATATATATATATATATATATATATATATATATATATGTATATATGCATATATATATATATATATATATATATATATATATATATATATGTATATAATATATATATATATATATATATATATATATATATATATATATGTATATATAATATATATATATATATATATATATATATATATATATCTATATAATGTAAATATATTATTTTTCATTCACGCTTATGTTTAGCAATTGATCATGCAAGAACAAAAATACGCCTTGAGAGTTTTACTCTCCTAGTTTCTTTTTTAGATTTTCATAATATATATTTACAAAACCCTGTTAGTTTCCCGACCTGTCTGTCCGGCCGTCTGCGTGTCACAGCAATTTGTATCGGACACTACAATATCTACAGTTCTGAAACTTTGCGCGTAGATCAAAAGTGGCAACATCTCCAAAAGATCGGTACAAAAAAATGTATAAGGTTTTTAAGGGGTGTTCCACAATCTATGGAAGTGACCCCTTAAGCAATTTTTTATCAAAGGAAGCTAACT
The DNA here is from genome assembly GCA_963969285.1 of Odontomyia ornata. Taxonomy (NCBI): domain Eukaryota; kingdom Metazoa; phylum Arthropoda; class Insecta; order Diptera; family Stratiomyidae; genus Odontomyia; species Odontomyia ornata. Next base: position 4,918,578 of record OZ017743.1, on the reverse strand, counting down.
TGGATATCACTTAAAGGTCTCATGGAGAACTTTTAAGATCGAGTTTTTAAAGAACAATATGGGTGTTGAGGGGAGCGAGGGAGTCAAAATATATGATTGGGTATCTTTGAGCCAAAAAATGTAAAATAATCAGGGCAGCACATGCCTTTAAAGTTAAAATTTGGTAAACTTTGTTAGTAATAGTGTTGGTTAGTTGTGAATTTTATTTTTTCTTCCGTAAAATCGTAAAGCGATCCTTAAACTTGCCAAAAACTCGTGGGTGTAGTTTTAAACGGCTATGTGATGGCTGGTTGAAAATTTTGCAATTACAGTAACAATATGTAATACTGGGGAGAAAGGCGTTTCAAAGCGGTCTGAACATTACAGATATGTTCAAATTGCCAAGAAAATTTTAGGAATGCCTGATAATATTAGTATGATTTTGTGAATGCTTAAATAACGAGACTAGGGAACCACAAACAATATGGCAGCAATCTTAAATACAGGATAATCATGTGTTTATTTTTCTAAGTCTGTTGACAGTTTATAAGTACAAGTGAAATCGCTAATTTATGGACGTTGTTTTTAGGAATTTTGCAAAATAATTTTACAAAATCCTAATCAAATTTCGATTTTTTTATCAGATGAAGCAGGTCTTAAACTGACACCTTTAACTTGTAGCGGTGTAAGCAGGACGTGGAGAAATCCGAAAACTAGATCTTTATAATTACAAGGCCATCAAAGGCCCTTCGAAGTCAAAATTCGAGCAACTTTGTAGTACCTTTTATGAATTTTAAGTTTTTGTCTATAAAATCTAAAAAGAGACCATTAAATTTACCTCAGGTACCTAACTTTCTTAATAGCAAATGCAGGTGTCCTGAAAATTTCACAACAATCAAGCCATAAACAGATAAGTTACAGCTGATTGAATATTTAAAAATTGCAAGAACTACAACAACATGTGATACTGGGAAGATTCACGTTTGCATCGGACCTCCACACTACAGATACGAAGGAATTTGGAATAAAGTTTTAGGAATGGTTTGTAACATTAATAAGTTATCATGACTACTCAAACAATGAGGTCAACATATTGAAAACAAAATCGTGGCGAATTTTAATACTTAATAATCAAGTTTCGAGCTCAATTTATGGAATTTCTATATGTAGTCAATAATTTTGTTGATAATCGTAGATCAATTCGTTTTTTTTTCTTGAAAAGTCGTCAAAGGAGTCGAAATGCGTCTGCTCACTCTAAGAAGCAAGGCGTGGCGACTTTTCAAGAAAAAACATTATATATGAGTAAATTTTTGATATTCAAAAGATGTTGTTTGAGTTATTCATTTACTGACAAAACTCTTCTGGCAGGACCACTCTCCAGCTGCTTCGACTTGTTTAATTATTTATTTACAAAACTCTTCTGGTAGGAACACTACCTGCTACTCTGATTTGTTTAGCGACTGACAACTGAAAATTCTCAAAATAAAATCAATTGAATAAGCTTTAACGTTGCGAACAAATTATTAAAGCAGACAAAACAGTACAGTTATGATACTTATTGGTTTATTATCAGAACGTATCGTACCTGTGTGGACAAACACAAGGCCTAAGCGTGATACTGACCATATTACCTCCTCGAGTGCCGACACATTCGATCAAGATGAGAGACTCTAAGTATTGTTAAGCGAAAGCCCAAAAGGGTCTGTAGTGCTGAAAAAAAATCGAGCCAACAATTTGTCTTCCATTTTGAAGGCTTTGAAGCAATTCTTCATATGAATTAGCACGACATGAAAATCCGTTTGAGTTTAAGTTTTCAAAGTTTCAAACTTTATCGTCAAAACAATTGTATCAATCAGCCAATAGCTGCTACATTTCCTGCATAATGCAGCTTTTCTTAATGATTTCTTTTCGTTTTCCCATCATTTTTCCACCTTTTGAAACGAAAGTGGCCACCCATTAAAAAGGGTTTATCACATAACAAAACAGATGCTACTTTAACGAACACTTAGCATTAATTTCACATAAATGCAGTTTGTTATGCCAGGCAATTGCAATTGTTCTCACTCTCATCTTCCCCGCGACAGCAAACAAACCATCAGGTCGAATTTAAGTACATTTCATCGACATTGCAAATTGCACTTTTTGCAATTTATTCGCGGTCTTCGGTCAAAGGCTCTGTACACATGTTCCGACATACGTGCTCGCGGTTGTGTTCTACTCCCGCGGAGTTATCGGGCAAGGATCATAAGCGTGAAAATTGCTTGACCTGGTGTCTGTATTTAACAAGGGTAAATTTTGTACTTTCCTGAAAAGAGGTATCGTTATCAAAAACATTAAGGCGATTACATTCATACTTTCTAGCCTTTCATTACGCAAGTAATACCTTAAAACACTTGTAAGGAGACTGTGGGCAATGCATACGATCTCGTCCGGAAATAATCTAAAGATATTGAAGAAGGGAATCATTTAACATTCTTTGCATTTGTTGAAAGGTGAATGTAATTTACATGTCGTAAATATACGAACTGATAAGATGACTTGTCATGATAACTTGATTAAGGACTCTTAAATAACTCTCCTCTGCTTCTGATGCGTATCGTATTTTTAACATAATTGGTATGTTGGTTAATTTCACCACTTAAGCAAATAAGAAGTGTTAAATGCTTTAAATTGTAATGAATTAATCAATTCCCCTTAAAAACTAATTACTTTTTTTTAACTTTGTGTATTGCAGGATATATATAGATCATAAACGAATGTATAAAATAAGCATTTTCGCTCCTTCCTATCTCGAAAAACAAAACCACAGAAAATTGCTAGTTTTTTACTATCACAAATTTTTGCTAAACAAAAAATTGATATTAATTATAGATGGCGGTTTGTTTAAATTGAAGAATGCATGCTTTATGAATATTGAATAACTTCTAGAGGAGCGATTCAAACCTGTCTACTTTGTATCACTCTATTGCGTACATTTCGAACCATCATAACGATGTCCTTTTATTTCCGTCCATGAAATACAAATACACCCATTATCATCCTCTAATACTATACTCTAAATCCATCGCACCTTCCTGAGGGCCACTCGTCCCTTCACCAGTCCTTCGATAAGAGTTTTGCAAAACTTTTTTTGTTCCCGCTTTCATAATACATTCAAGCACTAATCTTGCTTACGCTACTGGCATCATTTCTGGTGTTACGACTACGGCAGTGAGACAGGATGCTTGGCTACATTGCCTCACCGGCCGTTCTGCGTCTCCAAGAACATTTTTGCAAACGTTTTACTACTGCTAGGCAACGAACAAGGTGATATTATGATGCATTGGATAAAGAACGGAACATGTGGGGGAGGATGAAAATGTTGAACTCAGTAGTAGAGCTACAGACTTCCATTCTGCTCTTAAAGGACATTACTGTATCTGTGATTGGTCGAGAAAAAGGTCAGATAAAAACATCGCAAGCTCTTTCTAGTGGTATCCGTTACGTTTCTGGGACTGGCTAAAAATCCAGCAGAGCTGCTTCACAATATCATACCACGGTCGACGCCATCATCATTCTTATCGTGGTGTCCCCTTAGACAAACTCTCCACTCACCCTACTTGTCCAAAAGAATCAAAGTCTACTAAAAACAAAGAACGATAAGAGGAAAAAATTATATAGACTAGTATATTCACAGAGTTTTCCAGCTCTCAACCTATCCCCGGCTCCAAAAACTGAAGAGCACTTCCCTTCAGCTTCCCGCTGTGTCTGTTGACTGCTTTTCCATTCGGTTTTCCTATGAAATTTCTCAAGTTTTCCATTTCCATTTTTCTCTTTAATATTCTCGAAACCCCAAGCGACTAACCCACCCACAAACACCTCTAAGCAGTACAAAAAACTGTTCTTTTCTTTCAGTATCCTTTCGCTTTGCTGTTCCACGCGAGACCAAGCAGTTTTCCATTTCCTCGCTCGCTGTTGGCGTGAATGGCTGGTTGGATCCACTCCCTCTCCAAATCATTGCACAACCCTTCTTTCACCACTGACTTACTCGCCCAACAACTCGACTCATTTATCTGACCGACCGAAAAGACGGTGACGACGACTGCGGCGCTACACTTCTTGTCCTATTCGCCGGGTTTTCTTTTTCTTCCAGCATTTTTCCGTTTCTCCTTTATTGTCTTTTCAGTGCAATGGTAACTCTTAAAGGGGGCTACAGCCACTAGGGTTGTTTTCTATCCTCTTCCGAGGAAACTGCTCGATTTTGCTCACTGGATGGATGACTGGTTAGACCGTTTGGTAGTATGCTTTTTAAGAGGGTGGTAATCGTTATTTTGAGAAAATTCTAATTGTTCCAGTCTTTGTCCTTTAACTACTACCTCTATTGGTCTTAGAGGACAACAGGACGACGACTGTAAGAAATCATCATCCTTTTTTGGTCGATATCCTTAATTTTCCGCTTTCTACGGAATTTTCGCAATTTCCATTTTCAACAGAAATGGTTAGGATTTGGTAAGCGAAATTGAGATAGAAGTGAAGTGGAAAACAATTAAATACGCACAACTGCAAATCATTAATAATAAGATGGAAAATACATCGTATCCAATAGCAAAATTTCAATTTGAACAGTTAGAGAAAACAGTGGTTTTGATGAATTTTTTTTTCAAAATATAATTTGAATGACTTCTATAGGTACGTGCATTCTCTTCGCGATATAAAAATTTAATCTTACTGCATAGAAAACTAAATGGTTGTGATAATGGAAAGTCTCCATCAAATCTAATTTAGCGTGTAGAGAATTCTTATTGATAATTACGCTTCTAAACAACCTCATAATTATACATTAATATTGCATGACGAGTTTGAGTCACATTTTGATTTATTTTCAATGAATTGCAGACTATATACAATTACAGATTCTTTAAAGACTTTAGAGTACAGCTCAAAATTAAAATACAATTCTGGAATTAAAGATATTGCTTATATTGAAATTTCGTATACGGCTTTTCTAGAACATACACTTAAGGATGTGCAACTTACAAACAATGGAAGTAATTCAGGGAGCCATTTTCAACTTAAGGAATGATGTAATTCCTAGAACCAAAAAAAAATTGAGCTGGCAGGTGCATGCCCTGCCAAAAGGGTTTTATTTATTAGTCAGACCATGCGATTAATAGAGTAACCCCTCATACGAATGGTGAAGTATTGTATATAACATTTTCCTCACCGTATTGTTGAGGAAGACCGCATGGTAACCTTCGAAAATTGATTTAAAGAAATACAAAACCACGCAAAATTAAAAAGAAAGTTTTTCTTTTTTCAGAACTATTTTGCGAAAATGAAATCTATTACAAACAGAGAAAGAGAACCGGGAAAAGGACCGATTCGCATCAACCTTATGAAATGTAGACAGTCGTCATAAGCTACTTATGATAATACTCGTGCATAATTTATTAGCATATAAATTGTACATTAAAAGCATAAATTATAGAAAAGATATTCAACTTTAATCACATTTCACACCGATTAAACACGTTTAATCTGATGAAAATGATGTATGCTATACAAGTTCTTAGTCTTTTTTGGGTCGGCCAAAATCTAAGGCAATTTGCCTAAAATTTTAGGCAAATCTCCTAATGCATGGTCAAATCACCCATTGAAAAAATAACCTTAAGTTTATTTATGCAGCCATTTCCCCTTAACTTATTTCTCCCCTCTTGCTCTTCTGGCCACACACTTATTCTCAAACTATAATTTTGTATTCACATTATTTACATAAATTTTTATCTTACTCATTAACTGCGACTGGGCTCGAGCTCGCAAGGCAAAAGTGATCGTATTGAGCCATGGGAGGTGCCATCGTACACAAAACTAAATCATGTACATAAGGCGCTTGCATTCATGGTGATCATTATGTGTAATGCTGGTCGCTCAAGAAGGTTAGGTAATTTGCCTAAGTTTCAAATACAATTTACTGATACCACTTGAGCACAAAACTTCATGGTTTGTATTGTTTTTGAAATTTTCGTGAAAGTCCCACCCAACCGTACTATCTGAGTTAGTTAAGAGGGCATATCATTTCATATCCACCTATCGTTTTTGTTGTTATACAAGAAAATTCAAGTGACTTTAGCTTTGTTCAGTTTCAAACCTCTCAAATATACGGAACAAAAAAATCTTGTACAAATATTTAATCGAATACAGAGTTTCTCTGATGTTAAGAATCATTTACAAAATTCATGCCGAAAACAGGGCCTAAAATGTAAATAGATTAATTTGCTCCACAATACTTAAAAAGGGCTCAACATGGCCTGTTGGTTTGAACTAGGCCTAAAATAGGCCCAATTTTTAATGAATGGCCTGAAATTGGGCCGATTCACAGTACATCAGGCCCAAATGGATCCCGAAAGCGGCTTCAAAGAGGTCTAAACAAGGCTTAAAAGGGACCAAATAGCACCTAAATCCCGTGTTTTAAATGGGCATATATCGTTCTGATTTACGTGAGCACCTGCCTTTAGTTGGTCTAATCTCACGGTCACCATTAGACTGCGATTGGTTTAAGTGCCAATCATTCGCCCCAAGTCCAGTACCAGTTTACATTGAGGGAACTCTCAACTTTCATACTGGTAGATCCGAGACCCAGCTATATCAAACGCTATAAGGTTAACGCCAACCTTTGTTTGCACCACTAGCCACCACGATACTCCCCGAAGGGCCACAACAAATCAGCTGACCATCTTCAAGATGGAGGCTCATCAACTGCCCGTGGTACCTGAATATACCTCCAGGGTTGAGGTTCGCAGCAATGAGTTGATCTTGTTATCGAACAATCACAAACCCACTATGTTTCGGATCCAGTTCCAATCCTATTATTTTTACTAAGCAATTCGGGTACCCCGGGAACGCCAGTCCCTGTCAGCTTCACTGGAATCGGAGACGACAACCCAACAATAGCAGTTGCACCCCCTTTGAATTACCAGATCAGTTCCGCACTGGGGGTGTTTTTAATGGGCAGTTGACTCAGTGACTGAAAAACTGTATTCAAGCGTAGTCTACTCGCGTCAAGATACACGACCGAAATTCCTCCCCAAACTAACTGGCCGACAAGCTGCTGCCTCGAAGTAGAGCGCGAGCATCCAAAGGGGAGGCCTTAAGAGGTACAGTTCATCAGTGTGTCTCAAGAGTTTACATCTTTAACCGATAGAGAGGTCGTTTTAGATTTCCTTCGGGAAATTTCGAACGAATCAAAGGAAGAAAATGATTACACAAAAATCGATTATTTTTTTGTTTTTAATGTTCACTGCATGATTTAATTTGGTTTATTAGAAGGATAATGGTTTTCCAGCAACCATTCTGCGGTGGCTGTTCTCTTCATGTTTGTAGGGTTTTGGAATAACAATATTTTTAAAATACCCGAAATTTAACCGGAAGGAAATTTAAAACTGCTGCTTGCCTTTACCGTTCCTTTTCAGGACTTCCAAAGAACAAACAATGATATCGCGCACTCTCGATCTACAAACCGACGAGGTACCAGACGTAAGCTACTTCAACTCGAACTGAAACAACGTATGGTAATTGAAATCGACAAAATACAAATTATGACATTGCTCGCCGAGCCGAAAGCACAAAACTAATTAGCCGCAGATTACATTGAACTCCACCCGCTCGACGACATACTCACCTCCCGTTTCCGCTAAAAATCTCTAACTACTGAAACGATATTGCGAAAAAATAGTTTCATTCGGAGCTCATAATGATCAATTCATTCGCTCTTTCCATATATTTCAATTTTACAAATATTTATGTGACGAAATTTGTCACGAAGGTTACCGTTACATCAGATTATTGGAGTGCGTAGTATTACACAAGAATGAGAGGATTTTCTTTGAAGAAAATCTACAAATGTGTCCTACCGAAATTCCATATATGACCCTTAGAAATTGTTTGCCAAAATACAAATATAAATGGTGAAAGTATAATAATTATTGAAGTATAATATATATTGTAGAAGCTTTTAATATATCTTTTCACTGAACCCAAGTTGAAATATTCTCAATTCATGCAAAGAAACCATAATTTAAAATATTCCATTAGTTTGAAAGGTTGGAAACCTTCGTCTTATACAGTACACATAAAATTTAAGAAAACCGTTCTTGAAAGAGACAAAAGCATATATGTTTTATATAAAAGCATACTTTACTACAATCTTTATACCTAAATTCCTGTATGGCACTGGCAATATCGGTGATATTCATTATTGGAGAGCCATAAATGTTTCAAATAACCAACAGCAATATGGTCGCTATAATATGCACCATTAATAATTCCAATCCACCCATACATCAACGTTAAAATCATGAAAATATAATTTTTTCTAAAGATGAATGTCCTTTCCCGCTGATTGTCATGTCCTTTGCATGAAAGTTTACCTAAAGTAAATCTCGCATTTTGACAAAAAGAGAGAGTTTAACTCTCTATCCTCGTTCAAAAGTAACGGGTAGTTGCATGTGAAATTTGAGGAAATGCTATTTTCTTACCATTTTTGCCATGTGTTAGTGTTGTCTGCACAATCCATAAATGAATTACCACCAAAAACTTATGTAATATATTATAATTCAATATGTTGCCTTTCATGTGCAACTTCAATAATTAGAATCCAACCGCTGATCGATTTCTGGTTCAACTTCATCTTAGATACTTTTTAACGTTGTAGAATATAATGATCAAATGTATGGATTCTAGTAAGTCGAATTTCATTGAATTTAATGGGTGCCCATACGATTTTATTTGGGAAACTGTAAAATTTACATTATTATTAATACCCCTCTATGTAAATTTTACAGTGTACATATTATAAATCCCCCTCTGAGAACTTCCCTGTAGACAGTCCCAAGCCCGTTTGAGAAAGGAGGAGGGAAGCCCCTTGTTTCCTCAACCCACAACGTCCATGATTTCTCATCCCAAACCAAACAATTAAATGGTAGTAAAGGCTCTCGGGGTCGTATATTGGGTTTACTGGTTCCAAAATCATGGGACATTGAGTGCCGGTAATGCTAGCAATTGCAAATACATCTACAGCTCTGCTACTAAATCCTATTTACACCGCCTTTGTGGGAATGTAAGAGGGTCAAGGCAATTCTTCCGCACCTGATAACGGAATCGAAGTACGAGTAATAACCATGCGACCGGAATGGAGGTTGGGTGACGGGCTAACTCCCCGTCCCTGCAAAGCCCCAAAATGTTTCGAAACCTACAGAAGGGCCTCATGGCAATGACCTCACAAATGGAAAAAGAACTATGGCATTGGATCCTGGAATGTCAGATCACTCAATACCCTGGCACTGTTAAGGACATTTTACAACAGGCCAGTCAATATAAATTAAAAGTGCTGTCAATCCCGGAAACGAACTGGACTGGAAATGATATTCAAGACATGAGATCACACACAAAGTTCGAAAGTGGGAAGCCTACTGCAAAACGAAAATTCAGAGTGGCTTTTATTGTGGATAGGGATCCATATAAAAGCGAAATTCTTCAAAATCCGGCTGATAAATGTTCACGCCCCGACCGAAGAAAAGGACGAAGAAACGAAGAGAACGTTCTACAATCACCTGAAAACTTAGACGCATTGTCAACAAATGACACAAAAATAATTTTGGGTGATTTCAACGCTAAGGTTGGCGATGAGCTATCTCATCGGGGAACGACTGGAGGATATAGCCTCCATCATGAAACCAATGACAGCGGCCAGCGACTAACTAATTTTGCATGTAGCGGAAATGTAGTCATATTTTCGACTTGCTTGCCACATTGACGCGTGCATAACATGGCATCACCGGATAGCAACACCGGATAGCAACATACAAAATCGGATCGACCATGTTCTGATCCAACGAAGTTGGGCCTCGAGCATACTTGACATCCGTACATACAGAGGAGAAAATTGCAACTCAGGTCATTACTTGATCAAATTAACCTATCAATGTCGTATGTCAAAGGCGTATTTTGCAAAGACCTTCTTCTTCTTCTTTGTAGCACTACAGCCCCTCTCCGGCCTTCGCTTAGAGATAGTTAAAGTGTCTCATTTTCATGACCGTATTGATTTTTTCGGAAGATGGTTTGGTCAGTACCATGCTCCCGTGTGCTTGCTCAGCTATGATATGATCTGATTAAATCAGTACGTATCACCACTGAATGAACACTCGTTGTCTGTCCGAGAAATCCCCTGAACTAAATCACGTTGCTCTCAACGAGATTTGAACCTGGGACCTTCGGCTTATGCGTTCAGGCTCTAACCACTAGACCACACAGCAAACACACAGCAAAAATCTGCCCTCTACAAATATTTGACATCAAAAGGCTCCAAATGGGGTCTGTGGCTAAAAATTTCACCGAGACCCTCGACAACCAACTGGCTCCTAACTTATCAGAGGAATCGTGAAAGACAAGTAAAAAGCCTTGAATGGAAGTGAAAGCAGCTATTAAGGCCGTAGCAGAACAGACGATCGGACATCCAGCCCGGTGCAAAAGAATTGATTGGCTCGATAATGAGTGCCAGGATGCGTTAGACAAAAAGAATCAGGCGTACAAAGAATACGTAGGTGGGAAAACCAGGACGAAGAGAGAACACTATGAAAATCTCAAAAGAGTACCAAATAAGATAATTAGAAGTAAGGGGAGAAAATACTATGACGACCAATTGAGAAGCATTGATATAATTTTTGCGAGCTACAACACAAGACAAGCATACAACATAGTAAAAAGCCTCAAACGTGGTTATCAGCCCAAAACCACGCTCTGCCTTGATGACATCAGCCATATCATCGCCGACGAAACCAAGATTTAGGAAAATGGGCATCATATTTCAAGAACCTCCTTAATCCCCCACACAGCTCCAGTACATCGGAGCCCATACATGTCTACAGAGAGCTTCCAGTGGCCCCACCAACTCTGGATGGAGTTAGTTCCATCATCAAAGCCCAAAAGAATAATAAAGCGCCAGGCATCGATGAGATCCCAGTAGAGCTCATCAAATATAGCTTTTCATAAAGTCATCTAGCACATTTTGCAACAAGAACATATGCCGAAAGAGTGGAGCCAATTAATTATGTTCCCTATCCACAAAAAAATGACAAGCTATATTGCGAAAATTATAGAGACATGTCACTTCTTTGTACGGCGCACAAAATACTTTCAAAAATCTTAGAAAACGAAAGGTGGTTTTAGAGCACGTACATTGACAACAGACCAATTGTTCACAGTCAAGCAGGTACTTGAAAAATGCTGCGAGTTCAACATAGACGTACACTAAATTTTGGTTGACTTTAAGTAAGCATATGACAGTATTGATCGTAATGCACTGTATCAAATAATGCTTTGCTTTTGTATCCCAGTCGAATTAGTCTGTCCTACCAAAATCACAACAAAGTCAGCATCAATAACCAACTCGCAGATGCCTTTGACACAAATATCGGACTAAAGCAGCGCGATAGGCTGGCCCCATCGCTATTCAATATGGCTCTGGAGTACGTCGTAAGGAAGCTATCGGTCGATACATGACGTGAATTCCAATACAAGTCGAGCCAAGTACTAACCTATGCGGACGACATCAACATTTTGTCACAGTCATTAGTAACTGCCAAAGAACTCTGCCTGAGACTTGACAGCGAAGCAAAATTACTAGGTCTATAAATCAATGAAAATAAAACAAATCTCATGGAACAGTCGAAGAAAATACCTCACACAAAATATGTTATCACAATTGGCGAATACAATATCAAAAATTTGAGCAAATATGTGTATTTAGGCGCTAAAATAACGAGAAACATTAATGAAAGAGACGAAATACACCGAAAAATACAGCTCGCAAATAAAATATTTTATCTAGTTTCGACAACCTTGACGACACAGGAAAACAAAACTCAAAGTATGAACATCTGTGATAAGTTCTATGTTAGGCTATGGGTGTGAAACATGGACCCTAACCCAAGCATCCGCAAACATATTGAACACCTTTGAGTGATCGGTCCTGAGGCGAATAATTGGAGTGAAACTAGATGGGGACCAATGGCGAATTCGATACAACCATAAGCTGTATGAAATCTTTGACGAGCCGGAGGTCTCAACGATTGTAAGACTGCGGAAGCTGCAATGTTTGATTCGGTTGACGAAGACAGTTCATCGCTGCTCGGATTTAGAAATTGAAGGACGCGGTCAATGGACCGAGACAGTTGGAGTCGCTATTTGTAGAAAGAAGAAGAAAAATTCCCCTCTGTGATGGTTTTTTGATTTGCCAGCCCACAGGTATCCAAAAACGAGTTATTAAGATTATATATAATATGAAGAAGTCTCTTTAAGATCTTTCTTTTGATACTTTACAAGACACTCTTCAATGAAAATCTTTTTTGAAGAGGTCACATTCTTATGTGAATTTTTTTTCGAGTACAAAATTTTTGTCAGACCACAGCTTTCGAGTTTTGACGAATTATGATGTTCCTAGGTTTTTTGAACACGACCCCCTTAAAAAGCGAATTTCGATTCGCTGTCTGCATATCGCCATTTCGTAAATTAGACTGAAGTGCCGGAGGGATGGTTCATGCTATTGGGGACCTATCGCTACAGCAGTATGGCATCAGAGCATGTCGCTTCACAGTTGATGCAATTGTGGAGGTGGTGATGCGATTGTGGAGGAGGTGATTACAGTCCATTTAGGGTCGGCACACAGCCGTTCTCCACGCCGCATTGTCCTGCTAGCAACTCTTGACGCCAAAAATGCTTTAAACTTCGCTAGATAGACCAATATTCTGAAAACACTGGAAAGTCTTTTTCAACTTCCAAAATACATGATGCGCACTTTTACACACGGTGCTCTATGACACTAACAAAGTTGAAAGTGGAAATTACATCGGGTGTCTCTCAAGGCTCCATTCTCGGCCCTGACTCGTGGAACATCTCGTATGATGGGCTACCGCGGCTTGAGCTGCTGGATGACTCACGCTTGACCGGTTGTATGGATGATGGTTAGTCACAATATGATGACAGGAGAGGTAGATGACGCCTAGCAAACACTTGTTGTGTACAAAAGATTGATAGAAAGCACTCCAAAATTTATTGCACAAAAATAGCAGTGCATCGATGAAAATGTTTCCGAAGTCGATAATCTATGACTGACCAACTATTTTCAGTCAAAAAGAAGCTCCATAAATACTGTGCACTAACTTTTTGTTGATCTTAAACAAACAAATAATGCTATTAATAATATAGAACTGTAAAACCTGGCTGAACTTCTGTGAGGAGTAGTAACGGAAAACGCATCAGGCGAAAGCGAAACGATGAGGTCCGAACGATACAGAAAGTGATAAGAAATACGGTGACAGCTACCGCCAAAAAGGATTTGGGGCATCAATTGAAAACGCGCTTGAGGATACGGCATTCAAAAGAAATCAGGCACTCAAAGATCAACTGTGGGGAAAACAGGAGCTTAGACAATAAGCTCAAACATTGACCATGAATTGATGGAGAAAGGCTAAATAAATATGTGACTAAAACGATGCAAGATCAGCGCATGCCTAGAAAAAACTTTGAAAGAAGTAAACGCCATCCACGAGTCCCTAAATTCACACAAAGTGTAATATTGGGCAGTCAAAAGAGTTACAAGCAGATGGGTGCAGTATTTCCAAGAACTTTTTACATCATTCGAAGCACCCACGGAAGCTGTGAATATACCAGATGGAGAAGAAGTAGAGACAGCCAAACGACACCTCAGGAAAAACAACGGAGAGTTACTTGGAAAAGGAAGGACGCATTCGCATCATTTTCTTCAACGCTGATTTATATAATAAGCGTAAAGAAGTTACCAGGAGATTGGTGGAAAAGTTAAAACTATATAGAAATGACTCCGTTGTGCACGTTTTATAACATGCTCTTTAAAATCATTGAATGAAAACCGAAGCCATTCTATGAAAATATATAATGAAAGAATACCGAGATGATTCAAAACACATGGTTTATAGTCGATTAAATATTCTCAGTGAAGCGAAAGCACAAAAAGTGCTAGAAATATTGATATGCGACAGCTTTTCATAGACTTGAAATGCTCTCTACAAAATATTGACTGACATGGGCGTTTCAACTCAACTTGTCTTCATGATTAAGGCAAGAATCTCAACCTGCTTAACAATATCAGATTTAAAGTAGCGAGGGATAAACTTGCTCTCATGGAGTACAACATTGCTTTGAACAACTTTGTCAGCAAAACGCCAGCTGACACCACAAACACGATTTCATTGACGCGCATACAATTAATTATTACAGATGTCTATCTGCGTATGGTAAATCATGGTCCCCCGACTGTTAGTTTTGCCCAGGAGAGGAAGATGATGCCTGCCTCACATTTTTTGTGTGCAAAAATTGGAACAGGCTGCGATCGAACCTCTACAAAGAGACGGGACAGCTCACCCCGGATAGTGTAGTCATGAAAAATGGAACCAGGTGGCACATTATGTTCGGGCAGTTCTGAAAATTAAACATTGCAGCCAGGGACGTCGGCGCTGGGGGATCGCTGTCTAGCGATTCCTCTTTCTCCCTCCCCTCCCGCTAGGGGAGAGATCTCCCAGCTCGAAGGTGCGTCAAAAAGTAGCAAAACGAAACCTAGCCCGAAGTAATGTGTCAAACGGTTCCAGGCTAGGTTTCCGCGTTGGAAGGAGAGCTATTTAGTGGGTAGTCCAGTCGATCAGGAGCGTGTGAGCCCTACATTTAGTGCGTAAATGACATTCGCCTCCTAACCACAAAAATTACAGATGTTAAGCAAGCCTTTTTATCCCTAGAGCCCGAAGAGAAAAAAAATGATTCAAAATACTAAGTCTATGCTAATAAGATGGTAAGTTGGCGAAATCCCATTGGTTATAAATATTTTGCAAAGCAAACAGCATAAACTGCTTTTAAATAGATTCTATCCGGAACGTTTGAGTTACAAAATATGGATTCTAAATAATGCAAGCATATTCAAGAAAGGGTCGCACATATGAGGTATAAAGAGCCTTAGCAACCCACGCACTTTTGGATTCTTTTACAGTTTATTTTTATGAAATTGAGCTACTTACAAGCTCGAGCAAGCATTTTTTCATATCCCACATTAAATTTCAATTTCCTGTTCAAGACCACTGCAAGGCATGCAACTTGGTTGACTTTTGATGTGAGGAACTGTTTAGAAGGTAAGTCTTCTTCTTCGTAGCACTACAGTCCATCTCGGAGTTCGCTTCTTGCAACAAGCGCCTCCAACTGTCTCAGTCCATTGAATACATCCTTTTATTTTGAAATCCGAGCAGTGACAACCTGTCTTGGTCGCCCGAGTCATAACAGCGTTTCCTCAGTTTCCCCATTGGTTTCCGCCCTTCAGTTCTCCCAACGAATACCTTTTCGGGTATCCGTTGTTCGTCCATACTGGTCACATGACTAGTCCATTGCAGCTTAATATCTTTGTACCATTTCTCTAATATACTTAGTTTAGTTTGCAAAAATAATGCCATGGAATTCGGTTTGACGGTGGAGTATAATTTAAGGTCGTCGGCAGACGGAAGGTAAAGTGTGTCATTTAAAATTTTGGATAGGTCAGATATAAAGATATTAAATAGAAGGGGACTAAGATAGCTCCCTATCCCGAGTAAAAATTCATAGAGTTTGCATAAATAGTTCCCGATTTGGAAAGTGATGCGCCTTGCCTAGACACTTCCTAATTTAGGCACTGACGGAGTTTGCCTAACAGTTCCTAAACACAAAAACCCTCTTGGCAAAATCGACACAAAAGATACCAATTTCTATATAATGCTTAGCATTCTCTTCACTCCGCAAAATCTTACCAGTTTTCAAATTTTCCAAGAAAATCCAAAATTGCGATATACCTTCATCTAACCTCAACAACACGGCTCTGGTGCAAATTATATGCAGTAAAATATTTTGATTCAATTTAGGCATGCCACATTAGGGCTCCATTAAGCCCTCATAAGGCATGCCTAGATTAGGTCACATCAGGTTGGGAAAAGTGATCAACATCCGAACTTAAAATGTATAAAGTTTTGCATTTTCATCTTCTACATATGATTGTAATTTATTACCAAGAAATTTTACTTTGGTTCGATTTTACACAACAAGAAGTTTTCTGTTTAGGAACTGTTTAGGCAAGTCCCACCACTGCCGAAATTAGCAACTATTTAGGCTAGTCTCATCACTGCCTAAATTAGAAACTGTTTAGCCAAGCCCATCACAGCCTAAATTGGAACTTTATTTGTAAAGTGAAGAAAATGCTTGCCCAGGAAATGAATTTTTCGTTAGCAAACCATAAAGCGATCATAAAACTCTCGCGAAACTTCCGTAATACAGTTAAAATTATCGTAAAACGATCGTAAAACCATCTTGAAACTATCAAAACAATCAATTAAGGCATGCCTTATTAGGCCTCCATTATTCACGCATTAGGCTCGTATTAGCCTGCCTAACTCAGGCAAGCCCCTCTGTTACCGCATTAGGCCTTTAAGCCTGTTTAGGCATGCCTAAACTAATTTTTAATCGGGATGGCATTTCAAAAGAAATGATAATCACTCTTAAAATTTAACGAACTTTATGGTAAATTGCAATCCGTTTCATGAGTGTTTTTATGAGTAAGATGCAAGCCGTTTCAGTAATAAGCTAGAAATGCCAAATCTAAGATGTTTTGAGATGGAAATTTTGTGATCGACCCGATCAAAGGCTTTGCTGAAGTCCGTATAAACTGCACCGATCTGGTTTTCTTTCTCCTTATCACACAGAGTATGAAGTTAGAAGCATCAGGTTAGTGGTAGTTAATCGGCGTTTGCAAAATCAAGACTGTTGCTCATTTAGACTACATTCAACCAAGGTGGTTTGTTTATCACAAATAAATTTTTCAAACAGCTTCGAAATGGCTGATAGTATAGCTATACTTTAATAATTTTTTGAAAAATGAGATGCAATGGGAAGATGGAAAGGTGCATCGTGACAGGGATTTGGTGAATAAAGTGGGATAAGGTGATCTGAGCTGCTCCATATACTCAAGTAGGAACCTTGGAGGAAGCGAACCAGGTCTTGGTCCCATGTGTACATCAAGTTTCATGATACGTTTAGGATCTCCTCTTTAGTCAAACTCATTGCAGCAACGAATGGTGTTGCCGTTAAGTGGCAAATTGGTACATTGTCCGATTTTGTGGCCGGGCAGAAATCCACTTGAAAATGCTTAACAGAAAGATTGCATGTAAGTGGAGGGTAGGTATACCTGATTTAAAAATCAGTTTGGGCCTGCCTAAACGGGCATTAGAGCCAAATGCGGAAATAGAGGGCCTTAGCTAAATTTGGCATGCCTTATATGGGTGTAATGAGGCCCTAATTAGGCTTATCTTAGCTAGGCATGCTCAATGCAGACCTAATGGGGGTCTACTTAGGCATTTGACCCTAATGTCCATTTAAGCATGCCTAAGGAGGGCCTAATCAATGCTTAAATTGAATTACTACTCGTGGATATGACAACCTATCCATATGCGTCAAGCTAAGCTAACTACAATAGTCTTTACATACGAAAAGGAATGAAGAACATCGCTTATTTTCGAAAAGCACTAGAAAACGATGTTTCCCTGCGACACTTCTTGATTCTATATCTAGATATTAGTAAGATGATTTTAATTTCTGCATAGAGACAGGTTTTATTGCTTCCAAGCTCTAACGCCCAACCTTGGAAGTAGATTATCGCTATTTTGCTGAAGTAATAAAACGTACAGCGGATGGACAAATTTGTGCAAAAGGGGACAAACAAACGAGTAAATGCCGTACAAGCATTGAGACATTTTTGAATCTGTAAAAGCATTTGGTAATTAGGTTAAAAAATTTGTATAATTTTCTTCGTATTGGATGTTTTGGCGAATTGCTCAAATTTATGCTCGAACGATAAATATATTAGTATGAAATTCAAAAATTTATTACGATCGTATTCAGCTAGGTTTCACATCTAAAACAACGGGTAGTGAAGTTAAGTTGTTGCATCTGATACTGATAGAGATCCTTCATGGATGGAAGTATTCTTGCGGCTCTTGTCTCAGCAGCGAAGAACAATAAGTGGAGATTATCAAAGTCAATAAGCTTCAAAGAATCTGTGGTCTTCTAGTCATCAATAATATGAGTAATTTTCCTATGGAAGGTTACGTCATTGTTGGCAGAGACCAAGCGAACGCGTGGACAACTTTTAAAAATCCTCGTGTAACATTGGTGAATAATACTCGTATACTCGTATCTCGTTCAAGTGCGTAAATATCAGGCAGCAGGCAAGTACTTGACTTTATCCAAATCAAGTTTTCCAATTGTTCCAATGAAAACGCAGATGAATTCAATTTTAAACAAAACATGTTTATATTTCAGAGGTAAAGTTCCTACTTCTTCAGTGTTTTTTAGTATATGAAGCAGGAACTTTTACCTCCGATACATATAGATGCTTTGTTTAAAATTAAATTCATTTGCGTTTTTATTGGAGCAATTGGAAAACTTGATTTGGGTAAATCAATCAATCAATCAACACCAAGATAACGAAGAAAGACATACTTGACCTCCCATGTATTGGTGCAGCTCAAAACCTGATTGCCACTGGTACGTCAACTGTCTTTGGCCCGGGGTGGTGAGAAAGTGTCACGACCGCTTTTCTCTCCCTCTTAGAGAAATTATACGATATCATCAACGACCGTTTAACCTTACTGGTACAACCTACCAAGAAGAAGCCAAGGGTCTACGTTATCACGAAATGCGAGTCTTTGTGTGGTGAAGTACATTTTCTCCTCAGAAGCTTGGGCACGTGCAGCAAAACCTACCAACTCAAACCGAAGCCACGAAGCCACAATATGTAGAATCAGTTAACACCAGCAAAAATGTGCAATGAACGAAATCATTCATTCTCTCCATCGACAAAATCAGACACTTCCATACAAGACGAAAGCCATGTGGCTTTTTCTTGTGAATAAGTAAGACCATTTCTGGGAGTATGTAGAATTTTCTAAAGAACATTGCAGCCAAGATTTGTTTTGAAGCAATACAGTAACACCAGTTTCACTGTCAATCGCTGTCGTCTCATATAGCAAACTTTTTTGAATCAACTGAGCTGATAGTTAATTTAAAAGAAAAGGATTTTGCATAGAGACATAACAATTTCATATCTTTATATGAACGCATCCTTAAACTTTTTTAATGAACTGTCAATGTCAAAATGTTGGTTAAAGTCAGCAATTTCATCATTGTAAAGTTATCAAAAATTACTATTAATTACTATTCTCGCAAAGTCATCTTCTGCGATTCCTGGCTCAATAACTTTGTTAATAAGCAAAATATGCCTTATTCGTCAGCAACAAACCTACATGTGATTCTTGAGACACCGTTGCATTCGCAAGAAAATTACTGTTGGTGCGGTTTTTATGCTGGGCTGTATTTTTTTGTGGATGAAAACGTCATGCTACGGTCAATGGAGAGCGCTATCGTGTTATGTTGGAAGATTATTTGTGCCCAGAATTGGATTAACTTGATATCAACAATATGTGGCTGCAACAAGACGGTGCCACTAGCCACACAATCACAATCGATTTATTGAAATTTATTTATTTATTGTTATGTCCTTAGTAAAAAACTCTATATTGCAAATAGCCAAAGACAGGGCTTTTGTGTCGAGGAAAAGGTTGACCAAGGTCGAGGAAAAGGTATACCAGGTCGAGGAGAAGGTCAGCCAGGTCGAGGAGAGAATCAAAAATGAGATGGAAAACATGAAAAAGGAATTGGAAGCAGCAAAGGCAGTAGTAACCACCTCACTAGCCCCGGTTATAACCGCAGCGCAAAGCTCATCCAGAAATGTGAAAGCACCAATATTCGACGGGCAAACGGTCTGGAGTATTTACCAAATCCAGTTTGAAGCCGCCGCTAGGATAAATCACTGGAATGAGTAGAAACGAGCAACCACATTGATTCTTGCTCTAAGAGGCTCAGCTGCCGAGCTTTTGCAGACTATCCCCGTTGAGTTGCATTCAAACCTGGCTGCTATAATGAATGCGCTGGACATTCGTTATGGAGACGATAATCTGAAACAGATTTACCGGGCACACTTACGGCATCGGATGCAGGAGTCTGGTGAAACCCTACAGCAGCTAGCCCAAGACATTGAGCGACTAGCTCTTTTGGCTTACCCAGCCTACGACCCAGAACATCGAGACGACGCAGCAACAGAAGCATTCATCAGCGCACTAAAGGACCCGGATTTGCAACAAGCCGTGTGTTTAGCTCAAAAGCAAACGGTTAAGGACGCATTGGCTTACAGTCTGAACTTTGAGGCAGCGAAAAATGTGGCTCGTACCACTGCCCGGGTTCACGAGGTACTGGCAGGCGAGTGCAGGTGTGAGCGCGTGGAAATAGAGCGAAACCCCGCAAGTAAATGGCGCACCTAGATGCTGGAATTGCGGAGAGAAGGGGCACCTGCAAAGAGACTGCAAGAAGCGAAGAAGACGGAGGTATTGTTCAGGGTGGTGGACATCCAGACCGAGCCAGGAGCCTAGAATGGAAGCCCATCAAACTGAGGGGGCCAACTTCGTCGGGCGGACGTTAGCTAGGAGGATCGACATCCCTAGCACCCCCGTCACCGTGTCAAGGCAACATCGTGGAGAAGCAGACTTATGCCTTCCTGGTCAAGTTGACAAAGAACATTGCACCATAACATGCGACACTGGTGCAACCCGATCGACTATCCGACTAGCCTGAGTGAGGCCCCAACTACTTCACAAGGGCAGAGCTCATGGAAATGCTGACGCTCTATCTCGTCATCCATGTCCAGCTAACTGCAAGCATTGCCGACAGATTGAGGAAAAGGAGCCAACCGTTGATCTGCAAGTGATAACGGCCAAATTTGATGAAGGTTGGTCATTGGAGGAGATTCGAAATACCCAATTAGCCGATGAAGACATTGGACCATTGCTTATATGGAAGGAGACGACTGGGCGACCTGAGTGGAAAGATGTTCCAATGCATGGCGCAACCCTGAAAAGCTATTGGGCATAATGGAACTCCCTTCAGGTGGAGGGTGGTGTACTCAAGTGGAAATGGGAAACGGCGGATAGCAGCTCCTATAGGATGCAAACTATACTACCCAAAAGCCGAATCCACGATGTGGTTAAGGAAATGCATGAAGGATCCTCGGGAGGCCACCTTGGTGTTAATAAGAACTTAGCGAAATTGCGGGAAAGGTTCTACTGGCTCCACGCTCGAGAAGACGTAGAGGACTGGTGTCGCAGATGCACAATTTGCGCTTCCGTCAAAGATCCAAAGCGACGACTGCGAGGACAAATGCAAACCTATAACGGGGGGTAACGTTTGAAAGGATTGCTGTTGACATCGCAGGACCCTTTCCTGAATCCAAATGGGGAAACCGATACATGCTGGTTGTAGCTGATCATTTCAGCAAGTGGCCCGAGGTCTACCCCATTCCCAACCAGGAAGCAACAACTACAGCCGAACAGCTAGTGTTAAATTGGGTCAGTAGGTACGGCGTACCTTGTGAACTACATTCAGATCAAGGCCGAAACTTCGAGTCACTAGTTTTTAGCGAAATGTATGAGCTGCTGGGAATACGGAAAACGAGGACAACACCGCTGCATCCCCAACCCGATGGAACGGTCGAACGTTTCAACGGCACTCTCAATAAACACCTGGCCAAGATGGTTGACGAGAACCAAAGGGACTGGGACAGACACATCCCACTATTTTTGATGGCATACAGAGCTGCCGAACATGCATCGACGGGCCAAGCCCCAGCCAAAGTCATTTTTGGAAAGACTATTCGTCTGCCAGCTGATATAAAGTTCGGAACACCCTCCGAGAAACCCCAAACCATCTCGGGGTACGCAAGTGAGCTAAGGCAACGGTTGAACCAGATACATCGGACAGTGCGAAAACACCTGACCGCATGAAGACCAGGTATGATCTAAAGGCAAATTTTACTGGCTTCCAGCAAGATGACTTGGTGTGGCTATAAAGCCCACAACGGCGAAAGGGTAGGTCTCCAAAGTTGCAACATAATTGGGAGGGACCATACCGAGTTGCAAAGTGAATCACTGACGTCGTATACCGAAAAGAGGAACATCATAAGCCAAGAGAGAAAATGAAAATCGTGCACCTGGACCATCTTGCCCCATATTGCATCCAGGGAGAATTGACTACAACTGGCGACACCTCTTTTCGGGGCGAAAAGAACTGAGGTAGGGGCAGTTTATATGTACAAATAATTCTGCGAGCTACTGTCGCAATTGTTTTCACAACCATTACGAACATCAACAAAATGAATTTACTCGAAACCACGAGAACCCACCAAGCATGATCAACATTGGAAAGTGAGTCACTGCTCCATTCATTAAGCTGCTCGAATATACCAGATACCTCTCGGCAGAACATTCGCCAATGTACGAGAATTGCACTGAACGGCTAGAGACCCTATATAAAGGCGAGTTGAATGAATGGGGGGATCATTCATTAGAACCGCGATAGTAAAAACTGCCATAGTGTGGAGCGAATAGAAAAGCGATATTGATCGAGTAATAGAAAAGTGATTTTCGTTGATTGTGAAGTGATTTTAGAAGACAATTGCGATAGAAATTTATGGACAAGTGGAAGTTAGACTTTTAATAGTGAAAATTAAAATTGTGAAATAGTTAAATAAGTGATTGTGCATTTTCAAGTAATTCAATAAACTCTTTTAATTTAATTTAAAAGACATTGCGTTTTCACTTTCCCGGAACATTAAAATTATTTGCCGCGAACCATAACACGCGACAATATATATATATATATATATATATATATATATATATATATATATATATATATATATATATATATATATATATATATATATATATATATATATATATTTATGCATATATATATATTTTTTTTCTTTTTCTTTTTTTTTCAATATATGTTCACGCATAACTTTTATACGGCGATAGATAGAAGGGTCATGTTTTCGGCAAATAATATGTCTTACTTTTTATTAGGTCCCATTTAAAGGACAAGAACATTAAATAATGGTAAAGGACTCTTACCGTTCAAACTAAAAAATTACCGACTTTCACCTCGATATTTCAGTATATCTGGTCGACACAAAAGAATTTTGATTATAGGGATACAAAATTAAGTACAACATATCGGAGTAGAATTTATCGACACAGAATTGCAATCCTTTCAATGATTCTGTAGATATTAATAGTCCTATAGATTCTGTAGATATGAACAGTTCTGTATAGTACATTGATGTCAAAAAATTGAATTTGAATAATCTTTCGTTCGAAATATGCCAGCTACATTGAGACTCTTCATGAATTTGCTGGAGATATCGAATTTTTAATTATGAATGATAAAAATGATCAGTATCCTTAATATTTTCCTAAACGTAACATTGAAGTTAATCATTTCTACTGGAAATAGCCCACAAATTATTCCTATAACCAACAAATTAATTCTACAATACAAGATTATTCAGAGCAATATCATAGGATGAAAGTTCATAATTACTTTTAACTTCCTGATATAAGATCCCTCTCACATCCTTAGATGAAGATGTTTTACGTAGCATTTGCAAAATTTCTCCTGACTGTAAATTGGAGAGTAAGTCGCCATTTGAAACTTGGTTCGTTACTTTCTAGATAATATTATACATTACATGCCCAGAAATCTAAAATTAGTGATTTCCATGCAAAAGACCGACGATAACCGCGACCTAAAAAGACGATATTTTTCTTACTGTAACTGATCATAGCTTTGAAGATGAACATGAAAATTTATAGTCGAGTTTTCACTTAACTAGCTAAGCTTTCATGAAAATTAGTATCATAGTTGACTGAAAACGAAGGCGATGGGTATCGAATAAACGTGAACGAGTAATACGATAGGTAAACTTCCCCAAAAATCTACTGCGGAGTTCACTTTATGTTTTCAAAATAAATAAATAAATAAATATAAAGGGTGGTCCAACCATAATGCACGATGTTATATATATATATATATATATATATATATATATATATATATATATATATATATATATATATATGTATATATATATATATATATATATATATAAATATACATAAATATATTTATATATACATATATATATATATATATATATATATATATATATATATATATATATAATTTTATATACAATATATGTGTTTATATGTATACATAAAGGATATAATGTAATTTGTGCCTGGAGATAGCATTCAAATTGGTTAAGTGAAAATAAAATGGAAGCTGTTTTAGATGAAAATTCGTGATTTCTGGTCTGACCGATGTATAGCTCCGATTTGCACCACAGGTTCATTCAAGTGTGTGATAAAGCTCACAATAAAAAGTCCAAAGTCGAACCATCCGAAACTAAATGGTGGGTGCTCAAAGGTCGAAAAACGTTTAAAATGATATTACTGCAGTTTTGAACAAAACCTTGAACCAATATTGATGAAACATTGCACGGTGGGAGAGAGCGTAAACATCTAGTGAACTATGAAAAAAAAATCAGGGTGTGGAAAGAATATCTAAATGGCGGCTAGAAGTTCGATTTAAGAAAGCTTCTTAAGGCTACAATTTATGCTGGATTTTTATGGAACCTAAAATTAAGGTGCCGGTTGATGACGTTTCGATTCCATAGGACGCTGCAGATTTTAGCAGTTATGAGTTTTGCATTGAAGTCAAGGAATCAAATTTAATATGCATGTTACAATGTATTCAAAAGATTGAATTTTAATGGACTTAAAATGAAAAACGTTGCCACTGAAAAGGGTGAGGTAAAATAACTTATGGAAAAAAAGAAAGCTGACTCCAATACACCCTAAAAAGGATGAAATAAACTTCATGGAAGCGGCACCAAATCAATTTTCCCGTTTGAACATAAAAACTTCCAACCTGTGCACAATCACAGTAGAAACAGGGAAAAATGATATGGCACCGCTTCCATGAAATGTATTTCATACTTTTTAGGGCATTTCTAAGTCGATTTTTTTCCAAAAGTTTTTCCGTTAAATCATTATTTTGGGAGGAGACATTGATCGATCAGTTATGTCGCAAAATCAGCACAAAAGTCAAAATATTTTCTTTTGTTTTAGGTACCAGAAAATGTCTGTTGAAAAGATGCACCATAAAAAATACGTGCGAAAATGATAACTTACGTTCCTATGTAAGTCGGTTAAAATTTATTCCTGAAAATATCCCCGAACATGTTTCTCCCACTCATCGTGAATCATACAATCTAATTTTATATATTTTTTCTAAATCTTTGATTCATTGGATTTCCTGTAGAAAGGATCATTCTGAATTTACCGCTAGTCTAAAATATTGAAAATGTCTTGAAATCCACCCCTAAGGATAGAGCATTTTTGAGTAGGTAAATTTAATACGAAAGTGCACTAAAATTCTGTTTCTGAGCGAGTGAACTGAATGTGACTGTCAATTTGTCAAGAGTCCGTTAATGGATTTTTTTTTCAACTGTTAATTTTTTTTAACTGTAAATGTTCGATTTTCATGTGAAACCTAATAGAAA
Source organism: Odontomyia ornata (assembly GCA_963969285.1). Classification (NCBI taxonomy): domain Eukaryota; kingdom Metazoa; phylum Arthropoda; class Insecta; order Diptera; family Stratiomyidae; genus Odontomyia; species Odontomyia ornata. Next base: position 4,893,008 of record OZ017743.1, on the reverse strand, counting down.
CCAAACCAAATAGTTTTTCGAAAATAGGACACATCTATCTATTGCCATTCAAAATGTATGCGTCAACAAACATAAAAAGATCCCGTTAGCACTACGAGCCAGCAAGGCATATTTCTCATTGGGACCCTTCATTTCAAAAAGCAAGTAATAATTTTATAAGTCACCACTTTGAAAGTCAAAAACTGCTTCAGGAAAATGTTTTGTAGTATAAATACTTCAAATGTACGCCATATCAGTTGCTACTAATATAACAAATTTCGCTTACTTTCTGACGTTTGGGGGTCGCCCTTTTGAATTTAAGTGCTTGATTTTGGATTTCTTCAAAGTTATCTGTCATAAAGTCTCATCAAAGACTGTGCCAAATCTCGTTCGAATCGCAGTTTTACTCTGGGCCGGGCAAAGATAATAGATTTTCATAGAGAATAACAGCAAAAAATATTATGTTTTAAATTTTCGACTTTTTATTTATCATCCGAGTTTGATAGTTTATTTTAGAATGAAAAAAATCGCATATTTGACCAGCGGCTATTTGACACTTGCATATGGATGATCGCCAAAATAACAGGATCAGTAGATATGATCATTTTCTACCTTAGAATTAATTTTCATGCAAATTGAATCAAAATTATGACTTTTAGAAGCCTTTGAAAAATGTGTCATAACTACAATAACAACTTTTTGCACGCTTTTCGACACTTGAACAGCCGTCAGTTTGTTTCAGACGGCTCGACTATGAATTTTTTATTGTGAGCATTAGCACACAGTTCAATGAACCTCTGCAACGAATTTTGCCCAAATCTGAGCTATACTTTGGTCAGCACGGAATTCAGGGTTGTTGTTTAAAATGGCCGCCAAGACAATTTATGGAATCCATCACCTACTCTCCTATAGACTCCAGTTAAAAACGTGTTCCATGTAGTATTTGTGCGGGTCTCAGCCTTGATTTGGTCCAGATATAAAAAACCCAATAGGCATACCTCCTTGTGTGCCGTCCGTCTAAGTAATATAGGCAGCTTTCTGCTACTTCACTCAAAATCTCCCAAAATCGGAACTAGACATATGTATATTCATTCACATTTATTAATGTATTAATAGCCTGAATTGTAAATTTGCACCCTAAAATTCTTTGATATCTATTAAGGTTTAAAATCGAAGTATAATTTTCTATAAATATTTTACCCATCATTATCAAAATTATTATTTCTGTATCCGTTATTAAGAAATTTCTTAATGAATACCTTCACAAAAGACGTCAACTTCAACGTACATAAGTAAAATTCAAGCACTTGAATCTAATTTCATCCAAATATGAGGACCACAAAATTATCACGCCTTTTATCAGCTATACCATATGTGTGTGGGGAAGCGCGCTATAATTGAACAATCCTTTCTACATTCGTGTCCTAGATACGACACTGTTGGCCTGAATCCACAAAACCGCATGAATTTTTTCATACCTTATTGCCTTCAAAAGGAACCGAAAAGAGTATACAGGAAATGTAGTGTGTAATGTGCGAGATAATCGAAGTCACGCGACAATCAATTAATAATCACACCTTCCAGAAAACTATCTCGTTTTATCTGCTTCGGTAAGGACTTTGTGTATTGAAAATTTCCACTTGAAACAACCGATAAAAACGGAATTATATTTAATCACCCAGAATAACGAAGCATGTGTGAAGTGATTGTATTAAAGAAAATACAAGGAATTATTATCAGTCAAATAGACTAACGTGTAGGAATATGAATACTATTTTTAAAACAGTGTCTTCCAAATATAGTTAATAGCGTAAAACGATTCACACATTACAGGTAGCGCCAGCAAAACAATCAGAACCACACAAACATCCAAAGGTACATAAATGCTACCGACAAAAAAATGTCCTTAACACATTTTTTATGAGGAAGCTGAAACGAAAGGAAGAAAAAACTGGAAGCCACATCACACCGCATTCAGTATAAACAAATTAACGTTAACAGCTTTTAAAGGGTCATAACTTCAAACCCTTTAATTATTTTTTTCCCAGTATGAAAAAAATTGGTCGGGAATGCTTCAACTACCCTCACAGTACATCCTGAGCCACTCGAATACTCCATTCACTTGCGTCTACAAACAATATGAGGAGTAAAAAATGAAGTGCGCGTGCAGCACCTCACACCCAAGAGCCAGACAGCTCTATAAAAAATGCTCCTGCAACGACAAAAAAACTCACGTGAAAAAAGGACGCTCAGATGTCCTAATAATGTGGTTTTTATCCTGTTTTACATCAGAGGGATGGTGATTTCATCTCATATAAGCATTCCGGCCGAATTGATGCAGCTTTATGGTGTTTATATCAGCGCCGTTTTACTTGGACTAGTCACCAACAGATGGAATAACACGATTTTCCAAACGTGTCGATGAATGAATCCTCGCTCAGTTTTTAGGCAAACAGTTTCGTAGCATTGACCAATGCAGAGCTTTAGGGAAATACTCTCCAAACAAAAATTCGATGAAGAGTATATGCCGATTGGTGGTGTCCGACGGCAGTATGTTGGGAAAATTTACGGAGAAGGGATTGTTGGAATTTGTAAGAATTGTATGAAAGGACTTTTCTCGGCAAATTAATTAGCAATAAAAATTATTTTAGATTCTTTTCTGGTCGGATACATTAATATTGCTTTCTCATGATTTTTCAGATCGCTGATATTATTTTTGCAAAGTTTTGCGCTTCGATTTGTGTCACAGTTCGTACTATGGGTAGGATTACTATTTGTAGGAACTCATGCACGTGTAACGACTTCGTTAAATTCATGCCCAGAACTGAGTTATTTCGTATTTCAAGAATTAATATGATTTGTTGCAGAAATGAGACGAAACACGCAACATCAATTCGGACACATCACCCACGCTGTATTTAATACTTAGCTGTGGCCGCATATAAATTTGTGTTGTAGTATAGTTTTTTGTAACTGACATCATTATCGTTCAATCGATCAGGATAGGAAATGCACATGCAACGTATGCTGAAAGCTTACATAGCAGTCAGTAGGCAAAATCGTAAATATATAAACATGACAAAGTCAAAATGCAATGGATTTCTATACTCCGCTTGCTGAAAAGCACATGAAGAATAGCCAATGTTTCATATTTGGTTATAGCCTTATACACACGTCTATATGAATAATAAATGCAGTGAATTGCGCGTAAATGGTGATTATTATTATACACCCACTTCTCTGTTATATGCCTTATTTATAATGAATATGAATTTATGTTTATACTTCTAGTGATCATAAATTAACTTTTTTACTTGATCTAGAAATCACGTAAAGAGGAAAATTCACGGTTTTGATTGAATCGAAAACCTATGAAATAAATAAAATATATGAAACTTTTACTATGCACACCAACAAAAATTTACGAGTAGTTTCGACTTGATTTAGGAAATAGTTTTGCAATATGGTTTCGCTTCCCTTTATCCAAACTGAAAATGGATAAAAAGACAATATGATTGCTTGCGATACAGCTTTACATAAGTGGAAGCATTGCTTCAAAACCATTTCAAATTTTAAAAATATTTGTTTAGGATTTATAGTCGCAAGCTATGAGTACATTTGCAGAGCAATCTGATTTGAATACATATCAAAGATAGCTACCATCATTTTTACATGACCTTTATAAAAACTGAATGAATGATATTTTTTACCCGTTTGATTCATAATGGTTACTATATTGGGCCAGGTTAGAGAATAAATTCTAGAGTTAAGCACAACTTTAGAAATTTTAAAATTACCTTAATTATTGCCATATAAATAATAGCAATTAATGTAGGTTATAAGTCGTGTCTTGTCTATTCCTTTCTCGACAAAATCTGAAGAATCGCAGTTATGTTATAGAAACCAAGAAAAATACAAATAGTTCCAACGCTTTCGCGGTAATTACAATAACTTTGATTATATGTTCGGAATTTGTTCGTGTACAGAATTAAAATTAAAATTCATCATGCATGTAAAGTATTCATTTTATTTATTTATTGTTTGCTTGAATTGCATTATTCGCTTGATATAATAGCAGGACCAGTTATGCTTAGCCAATATGCATTTGTCTCGAATTCATGAAAAGTTGAAATTCAATCAAAGTAACTTAAAATATTTGAAAATGGAGCTTCGCATATAAATTTGATCTGCTTTTGAAACAACAGGTAATTCAACTCCCCTATCATAGTGCGATTAGTAATTAGTTGGGGGAGCATGCGACATACACCTTACTGTTAGTATACAGGGTCTGTATAATAAGTAACCTAACTGAGCCTGCCCCGCGCCGTCAAAGCGTCTGCTTACCAGTATCTGGTGCTGTAGTGGTGGTGGGGGTCTAGGTAAAGGGAACCGTGCTGCAGCAGTTGCCTCCAAGCGCTTGGAGAGATAGCATCGAGCGATAGCGGAGTGCGTGTTCAGTTACGTTGTCGGAGTGAAAATGGAGCGTACGATCGAGCAACGTGTTAGCACCAATTTTGTGTCAAACTCAAGAAAACGGCCACGGAAACGCTTCAAATGATTCAAGAGGCTTACGGTGAGGATACTCTGTCCAGAACTCAAGTGTTTCAGTGGCACAGAAATTTCCGGGAGGGCCGCGATGATCTCCACGACAAACAGCGCGTCGATCCTCCATCAACGAGTCACATGGACACAAATGTGCAAAAAGTGCGTGATGTGTTGAACAGTGATCGTCGTCTGAGCATTCGGGCTATCGCAGATGAGGTTGGAATTGATAAGATGACCGTTCACAACATTATTAAGAACGATCTGGGCATGAAGAAGATCTGCGCGAAGCTGGTTCCCAAACACCTGACTGATGAACAAAACTAGCGTCGTGTTGCTGTCGCTTCGGAAATCCTTGATCGACTGCGAACCGAACCAGAGTTCTTACAGCCCGGATATGGCACCAGCGGACTTCTTTCTGTTCCCCGAGTTTAAGAGACACCTTAAGGGGACGCGGTTCGGGACTCTGGAAAACGTTCAACGTGCTACGACGAGGGCTCTAGACAGCATCGAGGTTGCCAACTTCCAGGGAGCGTTCGGGGATTGGAAAATCCGGTATCAGCGTGTTATCGACTCCAATGGGGACTACTTTGAAGATTTCTAAAGAAAAATTGTACATATTTTGCCAATAAAAAATTGCTGAGGTCAGTCCGGTTACTTATTATTCAGACCCTGCATATGTGAGAATGCCTATTCTATCTTTTCCCTTCAACTGAAAACTCTACCGAAATCTTTTCCTTTAACTATTGCCTACTTTAACTTCTAATTAACACATTAAAAGTGCTTTGATACTTGGCGAAGTAATGAAATAATTTTGTCTTAATGAGAATCAAACGATTATTAAAACAATGCAACTTATGCTCGCAAGCAAATAAAAGATTGCATTGCAATTTTCAAAGAGTAAAAACGACAGAATTAAAATTCTTCGAATCTTTTTACATTTTTAATAGGCTTATTTGAGATTAATAGGGCTTATCTCATTTATCTAGAAATAAATCTTCAGTTTCTTAACCCACTGTTAAAATTTATTTCAATACTTCATCATTTGCTTCCTCTCAACTTCATTAATAAGCATTTTTTATGTTCAAACTTGTTTTAATCATTGACTCGTGCAATTAAATTTCCTTTCCATTCTAGTAATAAGCATTTAATTCACTTCACTTCACTTTAAATTGAACTTTAATTGTGATACTTTTACAATTTAGTTGAGTAAGCACATTTACTGTATACCTAAAATCAATTGGACAATTAATAAAATTTCGTACTCGAAAACAAACCGTTAACAAGCCTACTTTATTTTCCTGCAGTGAGGCTGCTGTGGGGCGTGATGGATTTTGAATACCTCCGTCGATAATCACAAAAGTGAAGCCTTAGAATTGATCAATTGGAGTTGCACTTATTGTATCAAAAATTTTGATCTTCACTAATTGTTTTCGTCGAATAAACACTTGTTGTGATTTTGTGTTAAAACGTTGAAATTGGTGATTACTCGTCTCGACAAAATCCCTTTTCCGTAACACGCACTTTACGACGAATTTGAAACAACGCATCGCCGTTGATAGTATATTTTTTTCAGTGCGGGAACCATCTGAATTTTTTCCTCCTTCAATACAAGATTCGATCAGCATTATGAACCTTTAAAAGTGGCACTATGGAGGCGGCGTAATAAATAATAATAAGAAACAAATTGAAGACTGATGAATTATTTGTTCAAAAGCACAATTCAGACCCACAAGATAAAAGTCTACCTTATAACACTCTTGAATGTCAGCTCTCGGCCCAAACTTCCATCCACTTAATTGGTTTGTTGTTGTTTTATTGTTCCTCATCATTGCGAAACAGATCTCAAGCTGAATACGAGACTTTTAAACACTATCCAATGCAATAGTGTACGTTTCACCGATACTCTTTGGCGAGTACTTACTTGGGCACACAAGGGCTCTTTGTGATACCGAAGTGAATAGACATGACCTTTTACTTATAAAAACTATCCTGAGCTCTTAATGAACTGAGAAATTATCCTTAAATTTGCCAATGGTACTTCAGATAGGGCGGTGAAGAAGTAGAAACTGACAGGCTGCATTCTTCTCCTTGCAAGGGCCGGGCAATTGCATATGATGTGAAGCAATCTTTCCTACTCTTTCTCCATTTACAGCTCCGGCAGAAGGCACTGTAAGGAATGCCCATCCATGCCGCATGCCTATCAAATGGGCAATGCCCAGATAAGACAGACATCGTTATGTAGAGGGACTCCTTTCAAAGTTTTAAAATCTGCCTGGCGTAACCGCAGAGAGGTTAGCCCGCCCAGGACTTTATCGCGTCCTTAAGCGTTTTCATTTGATGACCAGCATAATTGAGGCCATAAAATACCAATCGGAAAACTGCAAACCACCTTCGGCTAAAGTGTACTTGGTTTTGTCAGTTTGTGCCTGACAGTTTCCCTTAATGTCCCTATGCCCTGGCACCCACATGAGCTGTATCTTTGAATGTCTTCATATTTCATATTGAGATATGTACTTTAAAACCACCTGGCTATAATATAAATATTCACTCCAAGCATCCAATTATAATCGCCAACACTTCTGCCTGGAAGCCACTACATTGATCATTGAAATATTTTAGTTGAAATCAGTAGAAAATACGCCAAACGCTGATCCTCACCTCGGTTGTCCAGTTTGGAGCCGTTGGTATATAATTTTACTGCAGTTGTTTCTGCGGATACCTCACCTCTGATTGCAATTCGAGTTCCAAACTACTTAACCAAAGATGTTTGGGCGATAGCACAATCGATATCTATTGTAAGTGACATACCCTGAACCAAGATTTTAGAATGGCCCAGGTCTGTCCTGAATCACCACAATGCAATCTTACTGCTGTGCATTTTGCACGCTGCAAGATGAGTTATTTGGTAGAATGCCAATAAAGCATTGCTAAGAGAGCTTTTTTACGAGTAGTACAGAGGGCGCCTATGATGAGTAAGGGTACCAACCAACCCACTTTTTCAATCAACTTCCAATTTGCTGTCTTAAGAATAACAGGGCACCAGAATACTAACCCGTACAGCAAATTTAGTTCTGCTATGGAAGTGTGAATCCAGATACGGTTACGACGTTTAGCCCCCAAGTTCCCCCTATGGCCATTTTGCAGCTATACAGAGCACACAATGACTTGCGTGCCCTTCCAAAATATTGTTACTTCACTTTTCTCTTAGACTTAAAGGAGCACCATCTAGTTTCGGTAGTTGAATTCTAAAAGTTTATATTTCCTCGTAAAAAGTAAGAGCTCAGTTTTATTGGAATTGACGCTGGGGCTGCGCTCCCGACACCATTACGAAAGAATATATAAACAGTAATTTAATCTCTCAGATGCGGGTGAGATAAATTTCCCTGATATCGCGATAGCAATGTCATCTCCAAATGGTGTCACTTTGCGTCCAGTTTGAAACCTCATTCAATGTAAAATTCCAAAGTAGAGGAGACAGAACATCACCCTGTGGAGTGACAATATTAACCATCCACTTAATGTTTGAGCTATCTAGATACAAGTAACGTACCCGGTTGCTGAGTAGCTGGCAAATAAATTTAACAATATATAAAGCCGTTTTGTCAGATTTACCTCTTTTGTAGGCATTTTGTGAACCGAGATCAGAAAAGGGTCCATGAAGTTAGATGTCTGATACCCCAAAACCCTCTCCAAGGCCTTTAATAGGGAGGACTTCGGACAAATTAGTTTGAAATCCTTAGGCTTGAAGCGCAAAGCTTTCCGTGCTTTGGGTATGAAGACAACTCCTGTCTCCCGCCAGCTGGTGAGAACATACGCAATCCTTAGGTAGGCATTGCACATCGTCATAAGCCAGGGCATTGTGTCTTACAATTCCTGCTGAGTATCAGCAGGAATAGTTTCATCTAGATCAGAAAATTGGAATGAGCCATAAGATTATACAGCCCATTTGATTTGGAAGCTTGGAATATTGAGCGCTGGCCCTGCATTTCTGTGCGACTCAAGCGATATGACGTGGTTTCCTCATTGCCCAGCATGTGAGTGTTCATTAAAACCGACTCCCACCAGACTTTTGTATGCAGTCTGTCACAAAAGGTATAGTGCTTAGAATTTTTTTTTGAATAGCCTTAGTTGAATTTTGCAAATTGACCAATCATCGACCCTTTTAGCATGGTAAAACTCCTTTCTGCATTCACTACGGAGAACCGTAATCTCACCGTTCCACCATCGAGCCTTTGGTTTTCCTCTAGGTTTGGTTGAGTTACAGGAATTCAAATCGGCATGGTTGAAGGCGGCAGTTAGATAGTTCACAGTCTTATTTAGATTTGCTTGGTTGTTTATCGCTGGAACATTGTCCAGGTTATTGCAGAAAGTTGATAAAAATTTCTACTAATCTATTTTTCCCCATTTTGATAAGAAAGAGCTTCCCTCTGTGGTTTTCAATACGAAGTCAATGTAATTGTGGTCAGAGAGCGAACATTTCTGCAGGATCCTCCATCTTGCTAGAACGTATGCAGTATGTTTGCTTATTAACGTATGTCTAGAACCTCACTTCTGATGGAAGCTCGAAACGTAGATTCATTGCCATGTTTGCTATAGCAACATTGCTAGATAAGATAACTTCATACAAGGGTTCACGTCTTTTGTTAATGACCGAACTGCCCCAAATCTGATGATGAGCATTAGCGTATGCACCAATCATTGGAATCCAACCAATATCTGCAGCTGTCGTCACCTTCCTAAACGTATGATTGGAAAGTAGCGAACCTTCAGCATACGCCATGTTACACAAAGCGACCCAAAGAGGTGTGAAGATCTAACAACCGTAGCTTAAATCAACTCGGTACGTTAAGTAGTTTCCAAGATCTACTACATTTTTTAACGAAAACATGCTATTTTGTTTGAATTTAATAACTTTTGCAACAAACTTTTTGCAAAATGTAATGAGTTGATTCGATAAACAAAAGTTCATTCTGACTTCTTGCTAAAAAATTTTTGCAAATATTCGTAACGTTTCTGAGGTGAACGGCTGTAAAGTTTACCAAAATTTGCAGTTTCACTGGGGGCTGCGCCTTAAGCAGTTTTTAAGAGGATCAGAAGGTTGCTTTTCTACAGTTGTTTCTTCCATGCGGGTTTGATTGAAGCCTGATTCTCGGTTTTCGAGATCCGTGGACCACCTTTGTAGACATTTAATCGTATGGTTTTTAGCGTTGATATTGATTAACCTTTTGATTTAAATACAAAGCTACAATAATAAGAAAATAACAAAACTCACATAAAAGTGATTTGGCTATTGGTGAAATTTCGAAAATTCCAAAAATAAAAATTTATATTTCTAATATATTTTCAAGGCTAAAAATGATATACACACGTATTTTTAGTTACATAGGTATGCGCATTTCCTGCAGTTGTTAAGATATAGAAATAGTTGGGTTGACAAGGAGAGTTTTGTACTCAACCTACGATATGCAGAAAACAATAATGATTCTCAAGAAAAGCTATAACGAGATGCAAAATAAAGACGTACTTGCGTCAAAATAAAATCTGTTACTACTCCACATTAACGGGCCCACTATTTACGAAAAATTTCATGTATTCCCCCCTGTCCTACCAACCACCACACTGATTAGGTAATTTATCTGTTTTGGAAAGATCTCATCAAGGCCTTTTATATGAAACAAGTACTTACTTTTGATGAAAAAAATTTTAAGGTTCACACTTTAAAAGTCAAGGAACTTTTTTTTTACCCCAAAACTTTCAAGTTTGATAGTTGTAGCTTCTATACTTTCGGAAGAAAATTGCTGTGACGGACGTACCCAGGACGTGATTTTAATGGGTTTTGTACTTTAGTACAAAACTCTAAATATTAATTTATTGAGCGTTTTTTTAACTTTCTCGATTTGGCTAAATAAGATAAATGAAAGAAAATAAGCTAAGAACGATACTACTCAAAAAATTAATTTATTATTGTCGCCTAGAATTCAGGCAAATAAACGCAGAAATGCGTTTAAATTAAACTCTTCTTCATCGAAAGCAGACCTAAAGCTTTTACTATATTGGTGATATTCTCATGACTAAAAATTGATTGCCACATTCAAAAATGTTACTGTTAATCAAAGCCTCACCGATATTTGGGATGGTGAATATGTGGAGTTAGATCCTAGCGAATTGGTGTAAAATCATAATATTTCAATTATTTTCATCTGTCCCAACTAAATGGAGACACACTTGAAACTCACTCTGAATAATTTGAGTAGTTATTAATTTTACGTCATATGTTGAAAACAGAATTTGCTTTGTACATTTCAATAATCCCATAACAATAAAATGGCTAGGAGACTTACTGCTCCTAATTAATTAATAACCTTACTAGTGTGATAAGTAACATAGTGATGGGCCTGTCAAAAAGAATTAACTAATCAAAAACAGCAACTAAAAGTATAAACTTAATAGGAATCGGGGGCCATCAACTAAACCTACAATTGATCTACATTTTTGAATAGATATAAAAGTGGTACTGCTACAAACGTTTAATGTGGTATATTTTACCAAAGACTTTATTTAATATGTGCTTTTTTATCTGAACAGATAGCTTGAATTTAAACTTGCTTCCAAATAGAAGCCTATAGATATGAACGTGGATTCGTATAAATGAAAATTAAGATATAGTAGGCAAAACAATCCCAAAAGTTCAACGCATTAGATGCTGAGCTTTTTATTGACACAAAGCAGGGATCGACCGATTCTCTAAAGAGGAAAAATATTTTGATTTGTCTTATTTTAGTTACGACACAATATTCGAATTCCATCTCTACTTTCCTAACTACTTGGATTATCAGACAATTAACTCAAACAACATGTGGTTGTTAGTATGTTTAAAATTAGGTATAGAACCAAGTGTGTACTTCTAATTTCATCTTGAATGGCTAAATAATATCATACGTTAAATTAATCAAAATCGTTGCATTATTATTTATTGAGTTAAAAAAATAATTGACTTCGACTCAAAGCAGATTTTGATTTGAGTCCTGCAATTTAAATTTGAATGTCCGCATTTCACAATATCTATGAGAATAATGGCACATTCTGAAGAATTCATTCTTATTATTTAAGAATCACAAAAGTCTCCGTAACATTGCATGGCAGACTGTACTTTCCCTTAAAAGTCGTTATAATTATCTTTGCCCTAACCAAACTGTTATTCATATAAATTTCTTCTATTTTTGATTTTTTCAAATGCTCCATGCAATCTTTCTGTCCTTTTTCATTTTTATTCATGCTTTTCAAATCATTTTGCAGAAACATTTTTTACTGGAAAAAGGGTTGAGGACTCATCTCCAAGACGTCAAATATAACGTATACCCTTCTATATGCAGATAATGTGGACGTTCTTACCAAAAGGAATAAGGGTTCGCAGTAAAAATGCTCAGATAACGAGATAGTAGAGATGTTTCCATTAGGGTGCTGTGAATCCTAAATCTTTTTTAACACCCTTTTATATTTTTAATTTCTTTTCTTGTCTTGTAGCTGTCTTCTGCCGTTTTATTTTTTCTATAATTGCTCTACGAAAGGGTTGGTTGGGTGTAAAAGATAAAATTGGGGGTGGAGAAATAGATCAACCCTTATCTATGCAAAGCAAGACTTGCCATCCATTACTTCGGACACAGAAGTATAATTTAGGCTTTTGATAGCTAAATAATCAAAAAATCCCAAGTTTACTGCGAATATTTTCTTCTATATATTAAAAACCACCAAACTTATAACGTCGTAATGAATCTTGTTATTAGAACACGACCGCTTAAAACGTGTCCATACATTGAATCAATATGGGATGGGCTGCAAATTTATTTGAGCGAAAATCGATCCGTTCACTGTTCACGTTCTGTATACTTCAATATCATTAAAAACTTGAGGCACTGGATGTTTACTGCTATTGTAACTTAATATATTTTCAATTATTGATTAAAAGTTCATGCTACCAAGCCTATTATACCTAAATTTAGAGCAGTTTCTTTTAACAAATTCAAACCAAACCATACCAACTTTGTACTAAGTCCAAATATTGTTGTTGATTTGATTTCAAATTTTTGTCAATGAAGTTCCCGAATATTCTCCAAACAATTAAAAATTAAGCCAATCTGTCCATTTCACTTTGAAAGGCGTTAATTTTTTTGAAAAGTTTACATCATAAATTAATCTTCAGATGATTTAAGGTAAGAAGTTTTTTTTTGCATCTGCCGTCAACTCATCCCTATAAAATTACAAGTAATAATTCTCAGTTTATGTCAATATTTCTGGAAGTCAAAACGATTCATACTTGTTTTTAACATGTACTGCAAATGCACTATCGCTGGCTTTAATATTAAAAATTTGTCCTCACAACGAAATAAGCGAGGACCTGTGTGCGAACTCAACATTAATTTCACTTAATCATTTGATAAAACCCAGAAAATGAGCATCGTGCTTATCCTTATAGAGTCTGCTTCTTGCAATGTAGACCTTCTCTGTTTCAATACATCGTACAAGCATACAAGTACGTACATACAATAAAACTTAAGTTAGGCTACCCATATTGAAAGACGGCAGCCACCAAAGTAGCTGGTTCTCATGTTCGCCATATCTACTGCCACTTTCTTATTCTTTGTACGCTTACAAAACAAGCTTTTTATTTTGCCCTATTAATAATTTTTCATAAAACATCTCAACAAAGATTTATTTGCGAAGGTATACTAGTTCGAAAGCTGAAATTTTCTGTTGTAGTCATTCACATTTTAGCAAGGGATGAAAATGTCGGAATACGAGCATATTATCACAAGGGAATAAACAAGTAAATTCTTAGGAAAGGGATGAATGTTCCGAAAGTGGGCTTTAGTGAATGTGGGAAGAATTGTGAAAATGAAAAAGGAATGAGATTACAGTTTTAAATCGCAACATTTTCATACAGTGTTTTTTAAGTGATTTTAGTCATAAGCCCTGGTAAAAACAATCTGAGCAAATTCTGCCCCTAAAAACATGTATTGAGAAAAAATCAACCGATGGATCATCGCCCGAATCAAAACATACTCTACACGTTTAGGAGTTAATGATATGTTTGATTGAACTCGATTTTATTTCAAAGCTTTTAAAAACATAAATAGGCTAGTCAAAAAGTCTGATACGGACTATAATCAAACACAGTCACGAGCATTTTACAGTAAGCATATGGACTAAAGTAAATCGTGCACAAATGAGTTTTGTATGGCTGTGTCTTGCAAAGAATTTAAGCCCCCTTAGTTTGATTACCTTTCATTCATATTCACTTCCCTCCTCAGAGCTAATATTCTCCTAGATTTTTATATTAGAGTACTAGATTACATTAATCGAGGTCCTTACTAAAATCGGCAACCATATATCCATCCGAGCATCAAAGAAAGATTTATTAGAAACTAAGCAAAGGACATTAGTGGTGACGCAATGGAAGTTTTTAAAGTTAAATATATTTTCCAGGAAAATTTAATGAGAGCCTCCCGATATAAGGAAAAGCTCTGCAAGATATTTTTGAACGAAGTTGGTTAAGCAAAGTATCATGGTTTAGCGGACACCTCTCTACCGCGAAATAAGTATCAAATTATGGGCCTTTAAATTTGCATTGTCAACATCGTACAACATATATGGAAATTATATGTTCTCTGGCAGACAAGGGAACAAAAATGCATAAATATATAGGAAAATACAGTTCAGCCGAAAATTTTTAACTCAGTTCTGATGATCCTGAAATATTGTTGAATAAACACGAAAACAAAATTCTACGAAAGTGATTCGACAGATGCAAAAATTTGTGAAATAAATAAACTAAGGACAGGGGTCAGTGAGAAAACCTAAAGCTCGCATGTCCAACTCTATTGACAAAACTATTTTATCGGTGCTAACGGAACAAATTTGAGCATGCCTAATTAGACCCCCATTAGGCATACACATGAGAGTCCCATGAGCACCGCGTTAGGTATGCTTATGACGGCCCCATTAGGTTCGCATTAGGCGTGGCTAAACTGAAAAAAAATGAAAAAACACTAATCTCTCTTTAAATTGCAAACTTTGCATTTGATCAATTTTGTCGCTTTCCACGTTACGTAAAAATGCAAAATTTTCAAGATTGCTTAGGTTAGGTATGAATAATTAGGCCCGCATTAGGCATGGGTAACTTAAGCGTACCCCATTATGAACAAACTGATAAATGTGAAAAATTCCTAATCCCACTTTAAATTGCAAGATTTTCATTTGAACATTTAAGGGTTTTTTTAAAACAAATTCATCCAAGGTCACCTATATGGGTACTGAATGAAAGGTATTGATGAGAAGTTTTCAAAAAACGTCTTATACTAACATTTTTTGTTTCATGGTGTGCACGTAATAATAATAATACTCGTAAAATTAATACTCCCGTGACACCTGTGATCTGAAAAATCTGATTAAAGAGGTAAGTGTTTATGAGTATAACAAGAACAAATACTTCAGAAGTCAAAATTCGCTCAACTTCGTTAATAACAGTATGATCTGCTAAATTCACTTTTTCCCCAATAAAATCGTATGGATACCCTTAAACTTAACGAAATTTGATATTTAAACTGTCTTACAAAAGAACTTAATACTCTGTAAGTTTTATGAAAACCGAATCATATTCACAAAAGTTACAGCTATTTGAAATTTTTCTAATTACAACAATAACACGATTTTGAAATTTTATGGACTTTCCATTGAATCAGATACCGCAGTTTTAGTTTGATTTTCTAAAAATTTTCAGATAAGATCAATAACATAAGCATGATGTGAGTGATTTTTGCCACTTTACAATAAAATGGCGACTGTTGAAAATGAAGTAGCAATAGATTTTCTTTTAAACGTGTTTCTTGATTTTCATTCATTGTTGGTGACTGCATATCGTAAGTTGAGTATAAAACCAATCTGACACGAGCGTAGGTCTGTCTTTCAAACTTGTTTCCACTCTCCACATTACACGAAGACGCGAAATTTCCAAAATTGCTTAATTTAGGCATGCCTAATTAGACCGCAATGAGGCATGCCTAGTTAGACCGCAGTTAGGCATGCCTAACTAAGGCGTTCCTCATCAAGCCCGCATTAGTTATGCCTAAATTAGGCAAGCCTGCCGTTTCCGCATTTGTCCTTAATGCTCGTTTAGGCCTGCTTAAACTGATTTTATACTAGAATAGGATCATAGGACTGAGACTGTTGAAGGCGTTCTACGCAAGAGGAGCTCTAGCGCTACGAGATGAATGAGTTAATGAGTTTCTCAAAGACAAGAAGAGTCAAGTCACATCATATTGGTGTCAAAATTTATTTAAACCAGACCTTTATCCACAACTGTCCCAAAATAGGACAAACGCTTTTATTCATTCCACCCAATTATTGAATAGAAGTTCCTTTTCTCAATCTTTATCAAAACATAGTGCTATACATCCTGCTTGTCTATTGCTGACCGTCCACTTCGAAAGCCTCTCTGATACTTTCCTTTATTTTTTTCATAGTACGGCTTTAATTTTCTTGTTAGAATTTTCGAGAGCACACTTTTTTGTGTACAGGGTATATTATACTTTTCACCAGTCCTCTGGTAGCTCTTTTCTGACTATATTCTGCATATTAGGCGATGAAGAAGGTTATTTAGATGGTGACCCCCACTCTGGAGCAGTTCTGCTCTATTCCAGGAGTCTTATTTTTTCTGAGGCCTCATACTACTGCGTGTACTTCGTATCTAATTGGTGGTGACACCGAGACCTCTTTTTCTGCTTCTGGAAGATTCACAGCTTCAGTCGTTATTGTGGACACTGTGAATAGCTTCTGGAAATATTGCAGCCATAATGTTTGAATTTCGACTAGGTTGCCTATGATTACTCCTTGTGCACTTTTGCAAAGACTTATTTGCGGATTGAAGCCGTCTTCAAGTTGTTTAATAGAGGCATACGCCGATCTTATTCATGTAGAATCATGATTTCGTTTATCTGTTGGATCTTGGTGTTGCTGGTCAGTCGGTTGTTTCTTTTACACATTTTGTAGCTTATCGTTTGGAGAGTTTTATATTGTTCTCCTTTAACCCGAGTTGTTCGCTGGATGGATTCTTTGTGCGCCTGGTTGCTTTTTTAAATCACTTCCTTATATTCTTCAGTAGATGACATATTGTAGTATAGTTCACTAGTTTTTGGTGGTAATCAAATTATGCGCTATGCCGATCTTAACAAAAACATTCGGTTAAAACAGTCAGAAAATTGTAGTTTTTGATATTTCGCATGAAATCACCTATTTATTTTGAACATGGATAGAAATTTGCAAAGAGCATGTATTAAATCATAAAAATTATTTAAAATTTAGTGTCGCTGATTTTTAGTGTATTATAAAATAATTTTACAATATCCTACTGAAATCGTGATCTATTCTCACAAACCACATAAGTTAGAGAGCTAAAATTTAGTACGTAGTTCAAAAGTGATGCTCTCTTAAAAGTTAAATATTTTAAGGTGTTTAAGCGGGGTAATTGTAGTAATCGAGCAGTTGCACTATTAAACTGCTCGAAAACAACTACCTCAACCACAAATACACCAACACCAGCAAGCAGCTCAGCAGCAGTTACAACAATAGCAACTGAATCAACAACCATTCGCTGGGTCCGGTGGTGCAAGTGGAGCTAGTGTGGCGCAATTTCTCCACAAACAGCTACAATGCATAATGCTATCCGAAACAATCAAAGCAAATGGAACCAAATAAACATAAATAAAATGCAACAGCAAATCCAGAAACATATGGGCCGTCCAATTTTGAAAGGAAGGTCCGTAAACGTTTCAGATCCAATTTCAAGCCAAGCGGTTATGATTCCTCCATCGCCTCAACTCACGTACGGGTCAAAAATTGATTTCCAACAGCAGCACCGCCAGCCAGAAGCACACCCACGAAGAACATTCATGATAGCAACAACAACATGAATAGCAATAATAATGCTGTTTCCGCTCAAGACTACATTGATAACCATGTTACAGCGGTAGCAGGTGGAGCGTTAGGGTTAGATGAGCGAAAGCAAAATACAGAAGACCGTGATAGTAAGCACGTAAATTTGAACTTCGAGGAAATATTGAAATTGGAATCGCTGAATGATGATTTAGTGGGCGACAATAGATAATCGTCAAGCCGGATCTTCACGATTCAGCCAATGGTTCGAACATTTAAGTCCAACGAATCAGATGAATGCTTATGGGCCATCTAACAGCGCCGGTCGTCGCTACATGAGGAATTAAACCGTATGCTCAATGTTGACTCCAATCAATCTTCGTTCGTACCAATAGCATCCGGTAACGTTCTTCGAAGTCATCCATCTCAACACCAGGCGCAATCGAAAAGTAGTCGGGAAAATACTTCCTACCACTTTCCCCGATGTCTGGAAATATTCGACAACAGCCTAATCATGCTCTACTCGAGTTCCTTCTGAAAAATAATTTAATTGGACAAAATAATCAGATGATGGAAGCAATAATTTAAACCAAAGCAATCTTCAAAACCAGAACCAATGTCCAGCGGGATCCATTACAAGTGTAGAGGAGTTAGAAGCACGTATGCGTAAAAATGAAAGCTTAGATGGTCCGAATGCAGGCAATTTGCCAACACATAACCAGAATCATTTCAGCAAGCTCCTCGCTGCAAATTAAATTTCAACTGGCCCACATAACCAGGTCCATCCCCAACAACAGCAGCAACAACACCAACATCAACAAATGATCTTCCAGCAGACGCAACAACAGCAACAGCAGCAGCAACATACACTGCAGCCGCAACATATTTTGCGGTAGAAACCTGTCCAAGCGGAGAGAAAAACGCAAGAGACCTGCAAAAGATGACAAAGCTAAAGAAAAAGGGGAGTGAATGTTCTTGCGGAAGTAAAGGAGTGTCGTATTGTCCGCGAGTGAAATAATAAAACACCACGAAGAAGTTCAAATGTTGGTATACAATTGTAAAATACAGTGCATTAGGCATTTTAACTGCAATTGCAGATATTATACCGGTATCTTTGATTTTTATCGACTCTCTCGTCCGTTTAAATCGCCAATATCTTAGGATGCTCTTATCATAATTCTCTTTGGTGCTAGTTCTAATAACAAAGAATCTGTGAAAGTCCCAATTAAATCACCCAACTGTTGCTAAAGCTCAGTTGGATAAAAAGACGAACTCTACGCACTCCCATTCGCAGCCACATTTAACGAAGAGTCACCAACACAACTCGAGAGTGATGCGATTTGCTGAAAATTCTCCAAAGTGAACTATCTAAATTTTATTTAAATCTTCGAGTGATCGTGAAGAACCTCTTGCTCTGATGAAGTTCTATAGTAAAACCTGTCTCAGATTTTTCTGTAGTAGCGCTAAGACTGAATATCAGAAAATTGGACTGAACTGCCGGTGGAATACTTAGCTGGAAAAATTCGGTCAAAAACTGTTGGTCCTCGTATTACCTTACAACTAATAACGTGTACGTTACCAAGCAATATATCATAGCTGTTCCGGGATGGTTTTATGTTGCAACTGGATCAACGTACATCTACCTGTGCCGATTTGTACAATCTATTGGAATTAATATATCGTGTCTGTGAGACCATCCTGACGTGAATTTCAATACGTCCTGCCTGATTGTCACTCTGTTTAACATAACAGCAATTTGAATAAGCAAATTTTTAAGAAGTTTAAGGAAATTATCGAAGAGAATCGTCTGATAATTTAAAAATCAATACTTATTTTCAATTTGTATTAGCTGCCAGGACTTACTCACCCCATCACGAGCACTCGTCGAGGAGGATGGGTAAGTACCTTTTTGGATTGATTTCGATTTTTTTTTATTTTTTTATATCCATACTGAATTTTTTTATATCCTTTCTTTTAATTATTTATACATACATTTCTTTTTTAAATTTTTTCAATATATGTATATATTTTAAAATTTTTGTAATATACACTTAATAAAGGACTTGAAATAGTAAATTTCGCTAAAGCAGAAGGTGACATATTCTTTGATAAATAAAATGGATTGCTAAATTGAACCGTTGGTCTTTCCATTCCGTCGAATCTGACCGGGTATAGGACCCGGTACGGTGGAAGGCTTTCCCCACCAAAAATGAGCTAGCCATCGGGCACACTCTAACCTTCTTTTTGTTTCAGGGACTCTCGCGGGTTGAGTGGCCTCGAGCGAGGTGCCTTTTTATGGTATAGGGTTATGTGATTCACCCACATAACTCTATGATATAAATTGGTCATCAGTATATTTCTTTTCTGATGGGAAGGCTCATACAAGTTATGTTGTATGAGTTTTCCACTCAGAAGGGAAATATATGGCCACTGCAACATTTATGGATCTTGATCCAGTTGGGCGGGTGCGAGGGGGCACCATCACCATCTGGTTGTCCCACTCTTATTTGTGGGCCATGAGGATCATCGGGTAATGACGAGACTCCCCTAAGTCCGTCTGTTTTGGCTTGTGTCAACTTGTTCTTTGAACAAGCAATTCTTTCCTCTTTGGAATTACCTACAATTTTTCGACTTCGGTCGCCCTTCCTTTTGAGACACAAGAATTCGTGGATGCGAAATTCTTTTGTAGTGGGTCCTTATGCTGGAGAAATAAACCCGCCCCACGACACCGCATTGCTAGCCTACCAGCGCATTCACGCGTCCCCAGACAAGGGCATTCTCGGCGGATATCAACATGTTCCTTCGCCGAGGCAGCAGACCATCGCTGCAGTCCTATACGGACATTGATACTTACCTCTTCACTACATAATTCTTGAAAAAATAATTTTTTCCCAAAGGAAGCCAATATGGGTATCGAATTAAAGGCTTTGATGGACACTTTTCAAAACAAATCTTAAACTAGATACATTTGGATGGAGAGGTGCAGGGTGAAGGAAAATGTACGAAAAATTCTTTAAAGAAAATCAATCTACATTTACTCTTGTGGAGGTCAATTTTGTCAGTAAAAAACATGAATTAACATTCTTTAAGAAAATAAATGAAAACTGACTTCAAAAATCCCTTAAAAAATGAAATAAATTTTCTGGAGTCGGAACCATATCTGTTTCCCCGTTTTGGTGGCCATCACAAATTAGTTGATAGTAGCTAAAATGAAGAAAACAGATATGGTTTTGATTCAATAAAATTCATTTCATTCTTTTCAGGGCGTTTTTAAGTCGTTTTTCTTTCTAGGTTAATGTTTTCTTGCAGGTAATTT
Organism: Odontomyia ornata; assembly: GCA_963969285.1. Classification (NCBI taxonomy): domain Eukaryota; kingdom Metazoa; phylum Arthropoda; class Insecta; order Diptera; family Stratiomyidae; genus Odontomyia; species Odontomyia ornata. The sequence goes on along the minus strand of OZ017743.1, from coordinate 4,872,241 downwards.
GCCTTTAGAAAGTATGAAATAAAAACAACGTTTTTAAAAAAGAAAACTGACCTCAAAACATCCTTAAAAGAAGGATAAAATTACATGGGATAGGTGACAAAAAAACTGAAATGTAACCACAGCGCATTAAAGTTGAATCGTGACTAAAGGGAGTTTTGCACTGGTAATCTGAAATCACCACCTGCCCACCCGTCTGAGTATCATAGCAGTTTTTTTCCAGAACTATAGTAACTAAAATCTCCAAAATAGGTACGGGAAGCTATTGTCTCTTGAAAAGTAGGGTTGGCCCAAAAAGGATTTTTCTACCAAAGATCAAATGAAATGTTTTGATGTGAAAGTTACGAAACAGGTATTTATTCTATTCATGTGGAAAGTGCTGACGAGGATATATCGTTGTGCATAAATCAGCGTGCATCTAGAGCATTATTTTTTAGTAAGTAAGTAAATATATTTATTAATATTTTTTTCTTTTTCTACAAATATGAAATCTTAAGTTAGGAATAATTGGGGCGAAGCGAATTTGATACAACCATAAACTGTATGAAATTTTTGAAAAACTGAAGGTCTCAATGATTGTAAGACTGCTGAAGCTGCAATGGGCTGGCCATGTGAATCGTATGGACAAACAACGGATACCCATAAAGGCATTCGTTAGAAGAATTGAAGGGCGGAGACCAGTGTAGAAACCGAGGCAACGCTGGTCTGACTCGGTCGATGAAGAGAGGTCATCGCTACTTGGGTTAGAGGCGCTTGTTGCTGGAAGCGAAAGCACGAACAGGGCTATAGTGCTACGAAGAAGAAAAAGTTAGGGGTTCTGAATACAGTTTATTTCAATCTTAAGTTTAATTTAAGCTTAGCTTTGACTTTTTCATTAATAAATAGATGATTTGTAAGTTCAAAGGAGAAATTTTAATCAAAAAACCTTGCTTAGACTTAAAGCTAACTTAATCTATTCTTAAAAGCTAACCTGAAATATCGTAATTTTTAAAACACACACACACTTACTGGACGAAGAATGTAGGATAGCTAAATAATATCACTACCTGAGAGTTATGCGATTAGAGGGTTGGGTAAAATAGCTGATCTAGTCATCAATTTTTCACTTTCCTCTTGTGGAAGCTCCATTATTTTGCGAATTCCGGCTATTTAATTTTCCTATTGAAGGCTTATCAACATCTTTTCTGCACGACTTGAAGCTTTGTTTTCTGCTAGTTTCCGCATGAGTTCTATGCAGGAGCTCTATATTGCATAATGGGCTGAATCGCCATTTTAATAAGAAGAATTTTATTTTTATTACTCAGGAGTGATCTCCGATTGAGTAGGGGCTAGAGGGTTAGTATTACCTTTGAAATCTTGGAGGAAGTGAGTCCAATATGGCCTTGAAACGTTAATTTTTTATCAAAAAGTCCTAAATAAGAGATTTCTCTCGACCAAGAAATCGCCTGTCCCAAAATATCGATAATTTAGCTATTCTGCTTAGCGCTTACCTCCGAACTAGATGATATAGTACGGTGGTTGGTCTTCGTTTATAAGGAGGGGGAACCAACTTTGTTAGCGGCCACGTTCGGTTTTGTCCTCAGTACAGCTATGACTGATCAAGAATTATATCCGTCTGTCGCGCAACGCGTCATCATAAAGTTTTAATTAATGTAGGCGTTAAGCCGTTGAAAATTTTTACTCGTTTGAAGGCGCAGTTTGGGGACGCTTTATTGTATCCGAAGCGAGTGTATACATGGGCGAGAACGGGTCAAAGAAGAAAGTCGTGATCAACGTGCAAGGAGAAGTCTTACAGATGACACCATTCATACCGTTCGAAGGGAGTTTTACTCATTGATTTTCTTTAAAATCAACAAACAGTGAATATGGCCTACTATCGCCAGTTGTTATAGTGAGCAAAACCTCCTACCAAAACCAAAGAAAAAGGTATGCCCATTAAAGAGGTCATCCCTCTCCATGACAACACTAGGCCGCACACCGTGGCCTTGGCAAGGGATAAACTGGAAGAAATGGGCTAGGAAACACTCAACCACCCTTCTTATTGCCTAGACCTATCCCACTATGACTGATTAGAATCACTTTGAGGAAAACGATTCAAAAGCAATAAAGAAGTCGAGTAGCACGTGCGCAATCAGCTGACAACTCGTCCTAACACTTTTTTGAACAAGCAATATTCAAGCTTCCAAAATGGTGACAAACGTGTGCAGACAACGCAGAGAACTACATCGAGAAATGTTTACGATATGGTTGGTTTGTAATATTATTCAATAAAGGTAATAAAAAAAATTACCATTTATATTTGATTCGCGCTCCCTTTCAAATACAACAACACACATAATTGCATCAAAGCAAAACATACAATGTGTTTAAAAATTTCAAGCACTTCTGAACTTTTAAAATGAGACTGCAAGAGTTAACACACTCAAGTGCTTTGTTTCAAAATACTTGGAACACACTGATATTCCGAGTGGAGGCAAAGCAATTGCCTACCCTTAAAATGAAGACGTTTTGAAAGAATGAAGGAAACCCCAAAAAATCACTGTTACCACGAAACAATTCATAGTTCCTTCGCCATGATAACGTGCGTGCTATCTCAAACTTGCTAATTTGCGATATGACAACGTGCAAGCTACCTCAACCTTTTCCTCAAATTTTCTCTTGTCTCTAAAATCGAAATTGGGACAGAAAGTACTTTAATTGTTAATATTGCAAAGGGCATCTTAAAACGGAGAGGATTTCAAAAAACTTTTTTAAGTTTTTAAATCTTTAAATGGGCCACTTTCATAGATGTCGATACGATCTTTTAAGTTCTAATCAATCTTTCTGAATACCGATATGCAACTCCTACAATTACAGTCACTAATTAATATATTAAGGGATCAGAACATTCCATTTTTTCAAATTAATGGTCCAAAATAAGCCGCGCGAAAATTATCAATTAATAATAGCATGTTCAAGGTCGTTGATCGTTTGATCGTTGTAAGATCACTAACAATAAAGAAAGTGTTGAGTTCATGCTTTGTTAGGTATTAGAAATTCAAAGAATTAGTTCATATGGAAATAACGGCTGTTTTTTTTTTACACAGAAATCAGAGAGCCAACGTAACAAATGTATTTTATCTATGCTTTCCGGAGAGCAACATCTGAATCCATAAGTGTTAGCTTACCAAATTGGTTTCAACTCTAATGTCCATTCCTGGTTGCATGATGGACTAAACGAAAGCCTCTACATGGAAGGTTCATGTGATGCAAAGGGGTCAGGATGAATTTAAATAAAATGCTATCGCGAGGGTCGAAAATAACGTAGTGATCATGTCCTGTTCTTCTGGACCTTTTTCAATTTTTTTCGGCGTTGTCATGAAATTACAATTGAAAGTATTCAGTAGGTTCTGTTGTTTCAGTTTTTCAAAGCGAGTTCGATGTATTTGATGGCATATAATCTACCTGGCACAATTCCCCCTCTAACCCATTGGGTACACATTTAATTTCATTGACGGAATCGTCATACCCGCGTTTTAATTCCGCCGGGGTCATATTTTACCGACCAGCAACGTTTTATTAGAGGGACAAGAAGAAAGGTCACTTTTGCCCTATGTACATTTGCATATTTTGATGTACCTAGGCGTAATTGAATTTCTTTGGAACATTTGCCAGCCGCAATTTCCCTCTCATGCAGGAAGAGGTAAGGATATACGATCCTTGCAATACTTCTTAGTGGCTATAGAATGGTTGAAAAATTGGTTGCTTCGCTTGAAAACATTCCGGGAAGAAATTAGTTTGCATTCGAATTTGTTCCGTGTTGTAGTCAACTTATTGCACGTTTAAAGCTAAAACTAATTTATTTGTTAAAATTGTGTATCAAAACCGTATTGTAAGAAAGTTTGCATGATCGAACCTAGTGAAAACAATATTTGCTTGTTAATTTTATTTTTAAACCTTATTATGGAAAAATATTCAAATCAGAACTGTGCGGAATATTTTTCTCTTCTTTTTTAACCACAATACAATTTCCCTTTGGTGACGGTATCAATAAAAATTAAAGCAATGGGCGTTAAAATTTAATTGTCCAGAAATCAATTATTTCAATATAATATTCATCTTGCCTTTTCTCGCTACGACAAACAGGAAGAATCATGGCAAATGCAAATTTGGACAAAGTGTTTCCTTGGAAAGGGGAGCAGGTTATTTGTTTGGAAATTATGGTCGAAAGGATTTTAATTGAATTTTTAAAAAATTAAGGGAGGAAATGTTAAATCATACATACAAAAAATAGAGCGGAATAACTCAGAGGAATTTGTTTGCTTTAAAGCTTGTTGCTGTTTATCAGAAGATTTCGTTTATACGAATGGATACGGTTGGTAAGAACCTTATAAAGTAACATCTTTGCTGACCAATATTTTCTGTGTAGGTAAATCGAGTTTGGATGTAATTTAACTTTGAAAAAATCCTACGCTCGTGGTGTAGAGTCAAGATTCAACTCAAAACTTCGATCTCATATTACTGATGCCGTTTTTTATTTATTCCTGATTCAAATTTCAAAAAACTAAATAGTCAGCTTAACTCCTTGAGGTACATCACCAGCTAAAACAAATCCTTGCAAAAAGTTCTCATGAAAAAATTATTCCCACAAGCAATAATTCATGAGGAATGTAGCTGTACAAACATTTCAACCCATCTGGGAGTTAAAAGTTAGTCCTGAAAGAATCTTAAAGTATTCATATTCAAAAAAAAGAAACTTTTCGTTAAGACAGAATTTTCTTAAGAATGACTTTATTTGGCGAGTAGCGACGCTCTTCAACTTTTCAATCGTTTCGTTTGTGGCTGTAGATTGAGAATGACTTGATTTCAATTGAAAATATCCGAAAATTTTAAAATTACCTCAGCTTTTGCTTCTAAGAACTCCACAGGGAAAAGAAAAATTCGTGCCGGCAAAAGTTTTGCGTTGTTTTTTCCTGCTCTTTTCTCACTTTTTGGGTCACTTGTTTCATTTGCTATTTATTTCTGAGCAAAGAGGTATAGGGTTGAAGTATAGAATGTTCATCAGAGCGGAGTTGTAGTAGATTTAAAGAAAATGGAAAAATCTTACTGAACATGAGAAAATACTTCCGGCAACGAAAAAGCAACCTACTGGCCAAAGCAAAATAAAAAAAAATATCTTTCAAGAGGGTGGCGAAATTAATTTGAAGGCAAGGAAAAGTTGGAAAGATTGTTTGTGAATAAGCAGCTATTTCCGTTCTTATTATGTTTGAGTTTCTTTTCAAGTCTGTTTTATTTTTTGTGTGGAGCGATTTTTAATTCTTAGCAGCAAAGGACACGATGACAATAAAAGCAGAGTGTTACTCTTTTCATTCCTCCTATTACGAAGAATATATTGGGTATATCTTTGAGTTAAAGATTAGTTCTTTCAATTGCTTTCGCTTTCTACAAAACGAGAAACTAACGAAGTTAGAAAAAACCTCATGAAAAATTTTTATCAAGATAAATAATGGTTGTTTTACATGGAGCAAGCGATAAGTTTTATTATCTATTGATTAGAAAGCGGTGTAGTAAATTTAAAATTAAATCAATATTAAATAGAAAAGTCTAGATATCGTATGTAATTTTTAAGGACAATCGATCAGTTCTTTTCAGTCTCTAAACATGCAGCACACTATGCAAATGGCTGTTTGGTTGAGGATGAAGGCGTACCATACCAGTAGAAAATTCATGCGAGGGCTTGAAAAAGGGTTTAAAATCCGCCTTCACTTCTTTTATCATGTTTCCCGTCGTCCCTCGTCCTTGCATGAACTATTGCACTACGGAGGGATAAAAGAATGAGTGCAAAGAAGAGGAGGAGGAGTTCTAGTGCTGAAAACAGAACCCTTGAGATGATTGTCCATTAACTATATTTGGGCTTACTCACTTCGGCGGTATTCTTTTCTTTTCTAAACGTGTGTGGCACGACGCGGGTGAATATAGTGAGAATTAATAGAAATGGGACAATGACACACACCACCCAGGAAATTTACCCTATCACACACGTAGAGGAAGGGGTTAGGTGTCCAATACTGAAGACAAACTGCAATTAATGTATGTTGGTATCTTGTCCCATGTAATAAATGGCTGAAACAAAATTATGGAAATGGTCACGAAATAAAGTATGTGTAGGATGCGGTTCAACTTAAAAAAGAATAGGATATGTAAAATAATTATTAGTATAATTTTAATCATTTATTTTGAAATTTTCAATATATATGGCTCAACACACTTACGGATAGAATAAAAAATCCTCTACATAAACTTAAAATTTCATAAACATACATCAAATTAAAGATGATATTATTTTGCAACCCTTTGGTCTGCAAAAGAATAACTAAGTAGTTTCTAACAAAGGAAATTGTAATTTTTAGAGGAAATAAAAATTGAATACGACTATGTAACAAACCTGAAGGGCAAAAGGCATTTCAAATATTGAATATTTCGATTTCGGTGATAAATCAGTTCAAATCTCCGAGAATGTAAGGTAATTGCAAAAATTAAATTTTTTATATCAGTTATGGTTATACAATGACACGAAGCTTGAACTGGGTACTCGCCAGTTCAAGCTTCGTAAGATCCGATGAACTTGTTTTAGTGTTATTTTCTCGGACTATGAGCTTTGGTGACTACTGCGTGATACCAACCATATTAGATTCTAAAGTACGAGTATGTTCACAGTAACGAAATAAGAAATCATACTATTACACGGTGAGTATCGTTCTTGAATCAAAATGATCATTTCGTCTTCTCTACTTATTCTCTAGTAGCAGCATCCTGACAATAAAGTTGCCCTAGCAAGGCGAGGGATGAAAATGTTAAGAGTCCTATTCAGGAGAGACGCTCCATAGCTCGATTGCCCTTGATCGTTCTGAAGTAGAGCGGCTTATTCAAGGCAGGAATAATACTTAAATTCATGAAAGCCACTTGCAACGTTCCGAGAACATAAGGAAGGACGTCGAAAGCAGTGTCCTGGAATTAGAAAAGCTATTAGAACGAATCGAGTATTAATGACACAAGTGGCTGAAACAAAGGAGAAACAAAGCCTGAGTCATCAGGCAAAGAGCAGCGATCTCTGCTTATAAAACTATTACCAGAATAAAGCCGGCTTGTAGTCCAATCGAAGAGAACAGAGAGGGAAGGAGGAAGATGATCGGGGCACTAAAAGAGCAAAATGAGGCACCCCATGCAGATGCAAAATAAAGCATTGGGTAACCCAAACTAAGAATAATCCACAGGACAAACTCACAGAACAGGATCTGCTGGTCAACGCTAGCGATGATAGGTTCTACGCAGATGTCCTGTGAGAAGTCCAGGGAGAAACTTGGCCAGATGATTTGGGAGTAATCTAGCTACATGATATGCAAACCTCTATTAGAGCACTATAACCTGCCTAGTCAGCTGAGTTACTGATGGCATGGGGGCAAGATACCAATAAAATTCAAAAATCTTTGGAGGGAAGACTACTCTGTCTTTATTAGAGTTCTCTCGAAGTTAGAGACATTGCTGCGGCATGGCCCCGACTAAGGTAGAAGGTGCCATGAAACACCCTGTTTAAATCGAATTAAACTAAAGCTCACTAATGAGAAAAACCAATATGGGCAAAAAAAAATGTGGCTTGATGGGAGTTCCCTACGCTGGAAGTGTGATAAAAAGGGGCAATAAAGTAATGCACAGGTAAGACACATTGCTTCCTTTTTAAAGATGCGGACTCTAGGGCTGACCACTTCAAGAATGTTCCAGGGGCAGGAAAGTGCCAGGCTTTGAAAAAACTTCTAAGCTAGGTCAAATTGGTACTGCAATTATCCATTTGTTGCAGGTAAATGCATAACGCAGTGCAATTGCCATGACTTGCTTGACGAATTTTCAGGATATATGAAGACGAAGCTACTGCTACTCTACGGGCACCATCACAACAGGATTTTGTCAGCAGAACACCTTGAAAAATTCAACCTAGGAAGATGAATGAACAATTACTATTCGTTCAAGCCCGGTTCCAGGCTTAGAGGAGACCATGTTCTCATTAAGAGAGGAGGCTTGCGTGTTAAGTCCATTTAATGGGGCATCGATTATCAACATATAAGTCCACCACGAAATGCAAGTGTGAACTTATCAATAGAAATCAGGTCACTGCTACCAGGATCATGCGAAAGCTTGATGTCCAATAGATGTCCTGTTTTTATAAGGTAGAAAAGATAAACAAGATTGTACCGGCTCTCTTCGTCGTACATCTTGTCCGTATTGATACCAGCCACGACTAAGCACAAGTGAGATGCCACTCTTCACGAGTATTGAACTCGAGAAATTCATTCTATCCACGAAAGCAAGTCAGGCGCAGGGCCTAGATAGCATTCCAGATAATGTTTTGCAGCTAATCGATCACTTTTGCTCTGATTTGCTGGACAGTACACTCAAAGGTTGCTTACGCAAAGTGCTGTCCCCGGAGGGCCGGAGGGTGTTGAGGCACGAACTAATCAACAAGGTGAAGGCGAATATTAAGTTACCATTATTTATGCTAGATACTGTCGGAGAAGTGCTAAAAAAAACTCATAAAGGAAAGACACACGATCCATGCTGGCAGTGATGTATCTTCCCGGCAGTGGGGCATAGGAGCAGAACGCTCCACCCTTAGTGCGATTGCAGAGACGGTGATTATTGTCCAATTTGCATCGGTTTCAGCTAATGGATAATCCAACTGGTTACTCTCGGTGTCAGAAATAAGTAAAACTGTACAGCGTTCATAGCATGTTAAGCTAAATCAATCGGATTTGAGTCAACAATCCTTACAAGTCTTTGGGTGCACCCAGTTGTTCAATCAGGAACCTTTGACTAGCCTTGCGCCACTATTAAGAGAAATAATATAAAAGAGGAACTGGATACAAAGGCAGGTGATTATAATGACCAAGAATTCTGCACTCTTTCGCCTCTTTTAATAATTAAAAATCTCTAGGTCTGGCTATATTTGTTCTTGCTACATTCAATCCAATGTAAATAATTCAAGAAGTTGATGCTGACTCCCAGAAGGGTAACATTTTGTAACACTCACTAGTCTCAAAACGTCAACAAGTAATGAAAGCCAAAGGGTTGCGTTATGAATATTCATCGACATTGTGGGAGGCTTTGATAATGCATCTTACACGTTCAAAGGTTGTTGGTTAATCCTCAAAAAACTGTTGCAAAGGAAAACTTATGGCCTAATTTTATGCCATCGAGAAGGTGGTACAATGATTTTTGTCAAACTAAGTCTATTCCAACAGTATTTCTCAATAAAGTATGTGGCTTACTACCCAAGTAGACTTCATGGGCCCTGCGTATCGGCAGTCAAAAAGCAATCTTACCTGTTACACCTCTTTATTTACCTCGAAACCATCTTCTTCTAACATTTTTCTTCATTAATAATTTTTGGAAAATTATTAATATAACTCAATTAGCAGCTATGTACAAAAATTTCTTTAAAGAACTAACTGCTATCGGAGCTATCCGAAAACTAAACTATGCACCCGTAAGTTGCAATGAAAGCTCTGTATAGAGCCCATAAACAAACTTGTATAGATTTACATTTGATATAAAAAGGGTCGAGTGATCAATGAAAAAGTTTAGCACAGACAAGTACTTCCAGGAGAAAATCAACCTGAATATAATTTGTAGTGGCAAAAACATATTGAGTTTTCATAAGTAGAATAAAGTCGAATAATTGTCTCACTTCTAAGCATTTTGTGTGTTTCCCCTTCCTGTGTGCCCCCTGAAGCAAGAAATGCCAGTTCATGATCTGTTTTGAAAAGTTCTCATGAAGACCTTTCATTTGACAGCCATATGGGCTATCTTTTATGAAACTTTTTTTTCGGAGGCCATTCCCCTATATGGAGAGACACCCTTAAATACCTTATAAATTTTTGTTGAAGTTGAAATTTAAAGAGGGTACTATTTTACATGTACATACAAAATTTGATGTTTCTAGCTTATATTGTTTGCGAGAAAAATTGCTATGACACACGGACAGGCGGACGGACGGAGAGACAGATCACGATTTCAGAAAAACGAGCAAAATGTGTTATTTTAGCTGAGAACAACCCGCTGTACCAATGTCTATGGAATTTCGTGGTATGATTTATATTAAAAGTTTCTTGGCAGGAAAAAAAAGTGCACGTCACCTTTTAAAATTCAAAATAGCAGCTGGTCAAAGTTTCAAGGCCTGTAAAATTCACAAGTATATTTGATTGATATTGGTATGGATAATAATAAGATCTAATGATCTACTTGTGGTGATTGTAGAGGTACAAATTTCAAAATCACGTTGACTCGAAAATGTAATTATTATATTTTTTTGTTGCCCCTTGGCGGCCAGTTCTGTTCTCGGATTTCAAAATGGCGTCGGACCAAATCTCCGAAGTTAAACATGCAAAAGTCACAATTATTTTCATTTGATCAATACTAAAAATAGTATTAAAATCGTGGTAAATATTTAAATAAAAACTTGTCAGCTTTTTATGCTATGTTTTCCAACCGACCTAGATTAAATTTAAAATGATTCTGACTCAAATTTTACTTGAATGTAAGAAAGTATTCTAAATTGGATCACAAAAAAGAAAGATACTCGTAAAATATGCATTTTTTCGTTGGCAATCATTGAATGTCATGCAAGTTTCAATCAGAGTTCCAGTAGCGCGTTTATTTGTTTATATGTAGAAATCGATAATGAGAAATTTACTCTCCCAGCTGTTGGAGCCAATGGTTTTTTTTTTAAATGCATCACAAACAAACTTAGCATTTTTACTTATTTAAGCGTTGCAACTTTTTTACTCCTTAACAAATCTTAATCGTATTAATCATCAATACCAAATTTAATAGAAATCAAAAGCAGTTGTGACAATAATTAAAACAATATTAACATAACAATGCTACTGATATTTAGCATGTAATTAGCCATTATGTTCGGATGAAAGAAACACACCGTTCCAAAATAAAAATTTAATTTATCGTAAGCCCTTGAGATTCATGCAATTTGCAATCAAATAACTATATCAATTTGCAGTTTAAAAACACCAGTTTTGATAAATGTGAGTCAATAGCAAGATACAAAAATGAATAAATATGGTCTAGCAAGAATCCCATGTCATGTCACTGTAATTACAAATTAATCAAAACGCAGCCAGAATACAGAAGGACGGTTATGATTACAACGACAGAATATGAGGTTATGATGATAATGACGACGATCTTGGTAGACATGAAAGAACGGAACAGAAAAGTGAAATAAAATCAAATAATACACGGGGACTACCCATCATGAATTCATTCCATACCTGGTCTACACCATGCGACAGAAAACGTATGAAATTATAGAGGATACCACAGGTTGCTTAGTTTACTGTGTATTTAATTGAAGGTGATACTTTGCAAAGATATTATGCACATTTTGTGGTTTATCTTGACAATTTGCGGTCACCGTAAACAATTTTTCGCTCGTTTACTTAGTCTGTAAAAGGAAAGGATAATGAAATAATAAAAATGATGCTAATTCTATGTTTAAGTAGGTTGGCTGGCTAACTCACTTATTAAGGACACATAGTTGGGTTGTCCTATGGCATTCATCGTTATTTTTGTGAAGTTGATGGTTATAGGGATCATAAGAATATGAATGGTTTTCAATCTACAACTGCAACACCACAATAATCATGTTATAGAACAAAAAACAATGTATGGCTACAACAAGGACGTTAAGGATGAGATCTTGGGGGAAGTTGGTCATTCGGACATGAATATTATTGATTGTGAAGCACCATATAATTTGAAAATTAATTTATAGTATCTCAATCGAAAAAATGAGAAATGATAATATGTTACATGTTCTCGATTTCATTTAATGAAAATTTTCCTTTGCGTAATTTTTTGCATCTAATGCACTTGATCGGTGCCATGACGAACAACATTATCGATGTCATACAAAGAAGCGAGCGCTGGCCAAACATTGAATAAATTAAATGAAAAAGTAACTATTATATCACCTTTGAAATTAAGCTAAATCCCTCGAATTGGAACATAAAACAATATTTCAAAAGACAACCAAAGATAAATTTCACGAGGCAAACACTAAAGATTGTTTCTAACAACTTTTGGTTTGGTTTCAAAATATACAATAAACTGTCGATTTTCTACTTTAAATCTTTGTTTAAATTCGAATTCCGCTATGAAAATCCAGACATTAATCAAACATACTTAAATTTAAATACCTTCCAAACAAGGAATATTAATAATTAATGCCATGTAATTTGGAATACAAAATTATTTTTTGCAAATGCTTCGAGTATCTTTTTTGACTTTCACCACAAAAATTAACTGATATTTTTATAAAGTATACAATATCTGTTTGAAATGATAGGTTAACTAAAACTAAAAAAAAAAAAACCAATCGCAGATGCGATACACAAAACAACCATCGACATTTTAATAGGGTTAAACATAATGCAAAGAAAACTGTTCATACTAGGGATGCATTTACAATAGATGTACAGCGGAATTTTACATTCGAGCGGTCATAAACGGCCACTGCATATCGCGTCCTGTATTGTATGCACATTGACCTAACTGTTTTGTTGATCATTTTCATACCGCTGTTATGGTACGCTCGGCCAGTATATACTCGTATGTGATCAGATGTCCCACTATATATAGCGACCAGGCAACAATTGCAATTGTAAACATACTGGAATGACATAGGACACTGTTTACCACCATATAAAATAGAAGGTCCATCGAGGAGACTTACAATTTGATAAGGGTGAATGAAATAATATTTTTAAACCCTTCCAAAATGTAGTTCTGAAGACATTTAAGGAAACTGGTATGGATGAAAAACAATAGAAAACTTTGTTACTTAGGAACACAAGGCAATTGTGTCGAGTAAAAAAAATCAATTATATGTAAGTTTCCTCACATATCGAGTTAGAAGGCAACTGTTAAATGAGAAATATTTTAAGTAAATCGGAAATTGTAATTTAAGGAATTTTAGTACAACTAGTGCAATGAAAAAGGTCTATGCCTCATTAATTAATTGATGGAACGTTGTTTTAGAAGCGAATACATGTTGCTTTGTAAATTGGTCAATGTATTGAGTTGTCAACCATGGACGCTTTCTAGGCTTTTAAACAGCTCTTCACATTCGTTTTTGCTCTTATATAATTTCTTAGAGATATATGTGCGATCTGTAGAGTTATAAATGGTCATTAAGTTTCCTTTATGACTTGGACTTCGAGATGGTACACTCTGCATAACGCTAAATGGCCAAGTGGATTCTGCAATACTCTCTGAACTGTTATTTGACAAATGAATTTGAATTTATGTTTTGAGCTGGCGGATATGATATTTGAGACCGAATTCCACTGTTTCATGCTCCCATTAAAGTATCCTACTATCTTCGTCCCAGTCAGATTTTGGCAGGCCTCAGAATACATTCAAAGTTTGTACAATTCAGCTAGTGGTATAGGTTCGGTTGAGATGGTCTGGCTCTGAATACTGTCCACATAACGACTACTACCAAATGCTTTGCAAAGATGACCATAGTTCCGATAAAGTGACTACACATACCAACGGCGATGATGGCTCTAAAAGGGACACAACAACATAGTATCGAAAATAACAAACATAAAGAACGCAACCGGCTAAATTAATACGATAGAGATACGAATAAATACAACGAATTTCGACGCAGTGACAAAACACTGCACTCACCAAAACGGTCGCAGATAGTCACACAATTGGTGGACAGTAGCACAAACAATGTGTCGAGTTTTCCAAGATATTTTGTGTCCGTATAGGGCACGGGTGCTGTGGTCTGGCTCAAGGGCCAGCAAGCTCTAAAAAGACCAAGCTCAGCCGAAGAGGCTTTGGGGCACTACCTTCCGAGTCTGAAATGTATTGAATCAGAACAAATAACCTGTGCGTTTGTGGGGACCTATGTTCGATATGGATACTCGGTAAGGGAACTCATTGACGACTTGAAAATAGTGCATACTCTGTGCAAAAAATTTGATTTCTATGCCATGGGAGGTGATTTCAATGTAAAACATCCCTCATGAGAAAATATTGTATCTAATGGCTATGACACAGCTATCTCTAACTGGGTTCAATTAAATATGGATCTCATACTGATTGTCCCGAAAGAGTCTACCTTCCGCCGAAGCTCGTCTATTATTGACTTCTTCATCGTATCTGCTAATCTGGCAAACCTCTCCCGCAGTTGGAGGAATTTCGAGTGTGTAACGATTTTTTGGTTGAGCTGACTTTCAGAGTGAAAAAGGGTGCGAAACTAGAGGTCGCTGATCCTCAACTTTTCATTCCATACAAGCAAATCGATTGGGCAGCAGTAAGTGCTGACCTTGACGGGAAATTGAAGGGAATTTTGATCAACAGATCGAAAAATCTTTCTATTCCTGAAATCAATGAGGGAGTCGCATGTATAAATTCAACCCTGGATGCGGTCGTCTCAAAGAACTCCATTAAGAAATCCTCGACAAATTACCTTTATTGAAATTTATCAGAAAACATCTTGGAGCTTCATCGTACACGTAGTTTGCTTAGAAAGCTACTCGCAAGAATATACCACTGCAATTTACATATGGTCAACTGGAAGTATGAACGTATTCATCTAGTGAAAACGTCTCTACGCTTTTGCTAACGAGCAATTTGAACAGGCTCTGGAAATTATCAAACCAGGTCCCTGTATGCTTCTTCATATCCATAGGATAACTAACAGAATAAGGCTGCCCGGGGTCTTCACTTATGATGGATCCATGCTCATAGATGACAAAGGTATCGCTGACTCTATCGCAAAACATGTTGCGAAAGTTCTTCAAGGAGAGAAAGCAAGTGACGACTGTCACGTTACTTCGTTAGTGAGCTGCACCACAACGAATTTCGAAAGGGACAATGATCAATTGTGCTTGACTATGTTCTCTGATTCAAATCCATCTGATGCATCTACTGGCCATGGTCTGTTTGTCAGTCCTGAGAGGCTCACTTTGTTGCTACTGGAGCGAAATTCCAAAAAATCAGCAGGAGCAGATCGAATCTCCAATGATATGTTTAAAAGGCTTCCACATGTTTTCTTTGTTCATTCTGAATATCTGCATTAACACTATTTTCCTCAGCAATGGAAATGTGCAAAAATATTTGCAATACCCAAGAAGTCGGGCAGTACTGACGTAGTCGATACTCGTCCGATTTCGTTGCTTTGCAATATTGGTAAGATTTTTGAAAGAATAATACTTGACGGCATCATACAATTCTCTGCGGGGACAAGAATTGTGCCGGAAAAACAATTTGGCTTCAAAAAAGCTCACTCCACGGTGGATGCCATGGCCGTGTTCCAAGCCGACATTACGAGAAGTTAGTGCAACAATAAGCTTTTTGTAGCTTGCCTGATCGATGTGGAGAAAGCTTTTGACTCTGTATGAATCAATGGGCTTCTCTACAAAATGATAAATTTTGGCTTTCCGACCCATATTGTAAAAATTGTAGGCAGCTTCATGAGGGGACGAACTGCCTTTGCGGTAGCTGGTGGAGCTAGTCAGACCCATTTTGTATTGACTCGAGGGTCTATATTAGGCCCATTTTGAGGCAAATATAGGCCCGGGATTAAAGGGAACCTCTTCTTTGACGACTTGTTAGTGTGGTCATCGGAGCACAATTTGCGCTTTGCTAAGATGACGCTCCAAAAATATTTGTGAAAAAAGTGAATTAAGTGTGTTCAAAGGTCCCCACAAAAACTTTGGTCGTCGTGCAAGAGGCATCTGTGACTCCAGGATTGAGTTGAATGGGCAGATGGTGCATTATTCTAGGCAAACGAAGTACTTGGGGGTATTTTTCGACAAGAAAGCTACCTTTAGTGCTTACATTGATAATATTTTGAAAAAAGTGACTTATGCATTCCATCTTCTTATAACTCTTTTCAGGGAACATTCGACAGCAAGCAAGCGAGTCAAGGTTTTGGCCTGTAAAACCTTGATTCGTCCGATCATCACATATGCGGTGATGATATGGAATGGACCTCCGAAAACAAAATGTGGCAAGATGGAATTAGTGGAACGAAAAATCCTTCGGGCTTGCACAGGCCTATACAGACGGGAGAACGAACGGTCTAATCCCAACGAGGTGCTGTAACAGGAGACAGGAATGGAGGCAATAAATCATATGCAGAAAAGCTGGTGGAATCAGAAATCAGGAGAGCCAAGGAGCACCATGCGGGAGTAGTCAAGAGAATAACGGACAACCGCTCAATGGATGCAGGGAATGAGCAGTTTTAAGGTAGCCTTAAGGAAATAATGTTCTTCATTTTTAAAACTGTAGTTGTTAGAGCAAATGAATTTTACAAACTTCTTTTTATAATCTATGAATGTTTGATAATGTTATGATTGTCGGCATTTTAAAGTTTTGTTTGACCGAAAAATCAATATCGTAATCTAATTAAAGTAAATTATTATCTCCGGGAAAAGCCCTAACGGACAACCCGCATGAATATTGTTACGTTAAGTTAATCATAAATTGTAAATGTAAAAATTAGAAATCACCAAATAAACATCTTGAATCTTGAAGAGGCTTTGGCTGACGACGAGAGCGCATGCAAGCACCTAGCTTCTGCGGTTTTGTGGGACGGTTTTTTCCGCCGTCGCAAAACTTGCCCTATAAAATATTTATCACGTGTTTGTTTTAGAATTTGAAAGGATCGAACAGGTCTAGACCGGAGGAAATAAATTAAGGATATCTCTCACCTATTTTCCGCAATAACACGCACGATTACAATAGAGGCCTCGTCTTTGCCAAGTGTATGTACGGGCCCACAATAAGAGAAGGGCAACCTGTTGGTGATGGTGCCCCCATGCACCCTCCCAACCGGATATAAAAACCCGATGACGTGGTTCACATGTGAGACCCATTGATCCCTCAAATTTTTCTAATTCATGAGGGTTAGTTTGCTTTACTGGCACTTGTGAAGAACTGTCCTCTGGTATACTCAGTTTTTCTAGCATCTGAAGCAAATGAAGAACACTTTCTCAACCAAGATGGAGATATCGTGGCTACCATAACATTGTCAGAGCTAGCAAGTTGTATAAGTACCCTTTTGCGGGCAGTAATCGTAATAAATAAGCTGGGAAGAGGAAAACAAAATGTGGCATTGAAGAGGAACAAGATTAAATGCCAGGCCATTCAACAAAAACGTGAACAGAGATTTGAAAATGGCGTCTGGAAATTAGAAGAAGAACGCATTATTTGTTAAAGCAACAGACAATTGCGGGTACGAAGATATCTGCAAAGGAATTAACCCAAAAAGTAAGGAGAATGCAATAAAATCGGTTCAATCAACGCGATCTGGTGGCCTGGTCGAGTTTGAAGCAACAACCCCTAATAAAGCAACTCTGCCAGAGGTATTCTCGGCTCGAAAGGCCATTGTCTCCAACTTGGAGTTTTCGACGAACACAGAAATAAAAGATATTGATTGCATTGTGAACAATCGAACTAGAAAATGCATTAAGACAGGACCTCCTTGAAGTAAGAGCAATAAGAGTATGTACCACGTAGTAGTTTCACTGTGCTGTCTCAACTATCTTGGTTATAGCCATACTTCACAGGGTTGCAAGGAGAACAATAGGAACTGGCTATAAGTACAGCAAAACTGATCGAAAATGAAAAGACGTTCGGCATCCTCTACCAAGTGTGGAAATTGTCGAAACTTTTGTGGAAATCCGATGCTCAGAAACTACATTCTTTAGCACATATTAGCGCTAAATGAACAAAAATCACGCAACGTATTAGGGCATACTGTGGAAACTTATAGAATGTCTGAATTAGACGTGCCTAATGCGAGCCTAACGAGGCACGCCTAATTGCAACTTTATTAGAAATTTCTAAGATAGGAGACTCAAGTAATAAAGCTTTTTCCTGGACAGAATTTGCACTAACATTATGTAGTTATATATTGGAAAGAAAAAGAAGAAATGTTAAATTATGTAAAAAATGAGAAAATGACAAATATTTCAAGCAAAGTTTCTAAGCTCTAAAAGATGGCAAGGCTGCTGCGAGCGTCTCAGCTCTGAGTCGATTCATGCCAGCTTTGGGAAATCCATATCATCCAGAAGGTGACTTTTGAAGATTGTCAAAGAGCTTATGCTACTGTAGGGACGAAAATAAAGGGTGACGCCCACAGCTAAGAGCTGTACCGAAAACGAAAGATGCAAATATAGAGACAGGTAGCACTCAGGATCATAGCTGCATATCGAATAGTCTTTGAATCGGCATTGCTGGTTATAGCTGGCATGATCCTAGTCATCTTTCTTGCTGAAGTGGGGCAAAATTTATTTACGTGGAAAAGAAGGCGATAGGGAGATAGTAGCTCACCAGGGAAGACACGGCATATTCGACGATTAGCGAAAATCATAGGAGAACGGCACGGAACGGAACAGAAATATGGATTGTACACCGCATTCCTGAGCTGTGGCTGAATCGAAGGCATTGTAAGACCAATATCTAACTGGCTGGCTGGCAGTGCGGTCACCTCTCTAGCGAAATAGAAAATTACAGCCCCAATAGTTTAAACAAAGAGCTACTTTCATCAATTCGCACATGAAATTGTCTGGCGCATTACGTTTTGGGAGTCCTAACAGAAAGAGGACCTAGTTTTCATTGGTTTTCACTAATAGACGGCCTACACTACAGTCGCTAAAGATAAGAATTGGTACAATGCACTAATCGCCACCGCGATGAGATGAGGTCCTCGTTTTTTACCATTCAAGAAACACGCAACGCAACTGCTGTGTGAAAAAAAAACTAATTTTTGTCCTATCCAAAACCAAAAACATCACTGTATTGGCTGATAGCCTGGTAGATAAAAGGGCTCGCATTAGTGCCCATAGGCATCGAAGATGGAAGGGTCTCTTTTCTAGCAATCACTATCTCTCCTCCTCGCTCCCCGGTAGAAAAGGGATTTGCTTCATTCGATGACACTTCAACGCTTAGAAAGATGAGTCAAGCAATTCCAGAGTATGCTGTCAAGTTAACGAACGAGGCGTTTAGTAGCTAGCTAAAATATCTTGTGCTTGTCTTCATCTCCTTATAATTAAAAAAATTGAACTTCTTCTGTATTGAACTTGCCTTTGTAAAGTGATGGAATACTCGGCCAAGCGAATGGGCCTCGCCCAAAGCGAGTGTGAAGGAGGAGGGATATGAACGGCATCAAAAAATTTGTTATCCCATCCACTGTGGCAACAAGGACACGAATTCGGGAGGTCTCAACGTCATATCTTCCAAAAAAGAGTTCAAAAGAACTCGAGTTGCTATTCAGCTCATCAATTAGCACTGAAACATTGACAATGTAAATGAAAAGTATTTTGCTGGCAAAAAATGATGGATGATGTCCTGAACCTTGCATTCAAGGAGTAGGAAACTGAACAGGAAGCAAGGAAAGCAAGTAGGAGGAAGCGTGCTGAGTAGCGTAGGAGAGGAAAGCTGTAAAGTATATGCATCCACAACTACTCCTCAGGCGAGCTTGTGTCAGGGATGGAGAAATTCCTTAGCAATCACTTGAATAAGAAGCAGTCCTGGCAGGTATCTTTATTGCCCCTACAGTGCGCATGTTGAGAAGCCAGTTGCAATCAAGTGAAAGGCATTGCCAAGCCCCCAAAGATGAGAGCTGGGTCTAGTTGCTCTTCAATATCGGGCACGAAAGCACTAACCAGAACTCAATGCAGAAATGCGCACCACAGATTCATGCGTAAGCTAAAGCTGGCTGTTTGAAGGAAGGACAAAATAGACACTAGCGGACAGCCGTGAAAGCGGAACAGATCTAGTGAGAACTTGTCTAAGCTAGAGCGCTCACGGTGGTAACACCTGCATTGATTACTAAAAAGAGGAGGAGATTGTGCCCAAAACAGCCGAGGATGCCAGATAGTCACGTAGAATGCTTAAACCTTGACATGTGGTGGCTACGCAGAAGCTGCTGCAAAGTCACTGCATTGACCAATGGAGGTCTGGTTGAAACTGAGTGCGAGAGAGTATTCTTCAATCACAAACTCAAAATCTCGAGAAATATTACGGCTCCATACAGAACAAATGTTCTGTTTGTCAGCAAAAGCATACTGCATTTTAATCCTCTTTAATTTTGGCACTGATTTTTTGACAAGCCGTATCGTTACTTGCATCATAACACACTCTTGGAATTCCGTCTTAGCAATCTGAAATCTACAGTTTTTGATCGAACGAATCTTACGACATACGGAAGCAATCAAGTGACAGCAGGAAAGTTTCCAAGTTATTCTATCATTATGATAAAAATGATCAACTCTAAATTGATGAGTCCCTCAAACATCTCACAATCCTGCATGGAATATTTAAGAAGCACCAAAATCCCCCAGATGCTGAAGATTCGATTGAATTCGCTGACGACGATGATGATGACTATGATGAAGAAGAGTATAAGTACCAAAATCCAAGCTCATATGATGACGACTATCCGAAACAAAATACTGCCCAAGTCGTGCCTCATACAAGAAATACACGTGCCAATGCACAAAAATTTAGCAATCATCATGCATCCTATCAGCCAAGTGATAAACTCCTCAAAAAATACACAACTCGGACAAGTGTGGAGAAGTGCGATCCTCGTACGAATACGTCCGTCTATAAAAAAAATTAATGTATTATTAAGAATTCACTGCTTACCGATTCCTCAGTTAATAAAGCTGGCCTCAAATATTCCCCCGGTGATCTCACGACCGGAAATCAGGGCAGTACCGCTCATAACTTTAACTTTGAAATCGAACCGAATCGAACCAGAAACCAAACGCAAACTGAACAAATCACTATTTACAAACAGAACAAATGACAATTGCAACCAAAATAAGTTGATATTGTTCTCAGAGATAATGCAGATGACCTTCGCAAAGTAAAGATGGGCACGGCAAACTTGGTTTGAATAGAAAATGCTGTGAGGTTGAGCAGCCGTGAAGAAGAAAAGTCCCGTTACTGACAGAAGTGGTGAAAGAGCCAACGACGGTTGCAGCGGTCTCTTTTACGGATCCTTGTCGGTCAAGGCGGACAGCACTTAAAGAGATTAGGTGGAATTTGGTTGGATTGAAATCAAACAGCACGTAGCGAAATTATACAGCATTGAGCGAATAAAAGCAGCGTACAGCGAGCCGAAACAGCGTTGTATATGTGCGGAGGAATATTCGGTGGCGATTGTTTAAGTGGTTGGAAAGCGGCGAATTCATTGGCCGTTTTTAGCAGAATAAAACAACGAAGGGTAACCCACCGTAGATTTTCATCAGGCAATTAAAAAAATTGTAAGCTTTTGTAATACATTTAGATCACAAATAGTAATTACAAATCCGCCGCGTGTAATTTTGGATGTAACTTTTGGTTTCAGCAAGCCTTGTAATCACTCGTGGAGTGGTTATCGGTAAAATATTTAATTTTTCAGCAAAAATAGTAAGAAGGAATCTTTCCAGACGTGGTTCTTGTGGGTAAACTCCCACAATAATCTGGGAAGAAGTAAATTAATGTGCCGTATTTATTGTGTTTTAAGCGTTTAAAAATATGTACGCTAATCATCTCGGGTGAAGGAAATGTTTTAGGATACAGGAGCGCTACTCATTGGATTGGTATAAGTGCGTGTTACAGTTGTTTCGTGGAGCTTTCCTGGTGGCATCTCAACATATAATGACTAACCATCCTGAAATCCACAAATTGATCACTGGCAGAAAAAGACAAACAAAGCGCCGTTGTGTGATTTCACCGCCACCGTCCAAAAATACGGCTGTAGTACTGTACTCGGAAATGGAAGCCGATGACCCCTCCCAAGAAAGGAGGCCACAAAGTAAAATTACCATTCAGTGACAACAAAAAGAAAAGCTGGATAAAATTAACATGCGCCTCGCCAAAATTTTGGTAAAGGTGTTAAGAAGAAGAGCAAAAGGCTAAAGAAGTGCTGAGGGCTCAGCCTAAATGGCATGCGCAGATATAATCAAACATGCGCAGATATCATCAAACATGCGCAGATATCATCAAACATGCGCAGATATCATCAAACGTCAATAATTCCCTTGAAAACAATAAATAAAATAAAATATCATCAAACATCAATAAAAGAACTCGATGCCGTTCTTTATTCATGTTTGATGATATTTGATGGTAGAGCCCAACCGAAAGAGATAGAGATAAAAGAGGGAAGGAAGAGGTACTTTATAGGTGTGGAATGCTAGACCAGAGGTTTCAGAAAGTGCTGACAAAAAGAATCAAAAAACTCCTTCAAAAATTGCCAGAAAATTAAGTTCACACGGACGTCCAACAAGAAACAAGAGCTAACGCGAGACAGGAGAGAAAACAACCACGCCAAAGACCCTGACCGAAGGCACTGCTCGCAAAACCCTAAGATACCCGATTCTACGCAGAAATGTTGCGGGGATATTGGGGGAAATGTAGAGAAGATACCAACACTACTTTTATAGCAGTACAACCAACCCAGTCGGGCTACATGCTCGTCAAATTCAGAACAGAGGCGGACGAAAGAGAAGTTTTCTGCGACGCAATAATGAAAGCACTCAGCAAAAACGCAGCTGTAGTCTCACTCAAGCTGATGGCACGAATCGGATTAAGAGACATTGTTTGCATTATGTACCTGGCCGAGGATAGAAGAGGGAGCTCGCTAGTGTGGGCAAGATTAAAGCCTGACCGAAAACGATGCTGATCAATTTCGGAATGAGGGAAAAGTAAGAGGAGACGCGAGAGATTTGCTTCGAGTGATTCTTCGGGCGGATGATAAGCCCACTCAGTTATGATATGTACTGGTTCAAAATCTGAACGTTTCACAGCTGGTTAGACTGATCAACGGTTGAAGTGTGGTACTAACCATATCACCTTCTCGAGTGCCGATACATTCGATCAACATCATGAGATACTCGGACTATCTTTAAGCGAAGGTCCAAAAGAGGCCGTAGTGCTAAAGCAAAACAAATAAGAGGGTGGACCATCGTCTGAACACGACAAAGAGCAGCGTCTCTTCAATGCTTTTAATACATTGCCTATGGTCACACTACACAAGTATATAAAGGAATTGATAGGGCTTCCCTATGCTACATATGTCGTGAAATAGGATATACAGGAAAAGGGTGTACAAAAGAGGCACACTGTATCCTTCACAAAAACGATGGTCCATGATCAGATCTTGGGCATTATTTGAGATCAGAAAATGTCAGGTGTTCCAGGAAGCCCTAGTGAAGGCAATATTAGAGCTTTGATGAACCGTATTCTGAAGGTAAGCCTACATTGCAGTTCAACCGCCCAAAAATTACTTGAGCAGTTTTGCGAGGGACATGAAAGCCGACTTTTTACTGTGGAGTAAGCAACACCATGATAAAAGTTCTGCATCGTGATATCCTGATGAAACTGGTACCACTGCCATCTTGGTTCGGAACAGTGATTTCCGTGGGGTGGGCTGTGAAGGAGAGGATGGTTACGTGTGGGTTCGGTGCTAAGGGACCATCTTCTTTAGCTTGTAACTAACGCCGAGCGAACCGATATAATCTTTTCAAGCCAAGCTTAATGCTTTGGAGAGTGCTGTCTCGAACGCAGAAGGCAATGTGCTCGTTGGGGGAGACTTCAACGATAAAGCAATTTTTCGCGAGGAAAATGAATACTAGAAATGGCGACCAGGATGCTCATCGTACTAACCACTGGAAGTACGCCAACTTTCCGCCGTATTGGCTGTGAAGGAAGCATACCGGACCGGGCATTTGCATTGGAGTCCTTGATACAGAGGATACACAATTGGAGATGTTGGATGTTGTCTACCGATGTGCGTACTTTTAATCTTCTACAATTGGATGAAACATTGGAAGTATGGATGTCGGAAGGTTCCTTGAGATGCTCCCGGTAGGTGCTCCACTGCCGGCGGATTCGGAGGGGCATAGAAAAACTGGCAGCTCAAGACGTAGTGAAGTCAACTATGACCATCGTCATGACTACTTGTAGCGCTTCTATGCCCCGTCAAAAAATCCCGGCACGGCAAGCCCCCAGTGTACTGGTAGTCGACTGAATCCGCTGAAAAGCAAGGAAGTGTTACAAGCTCCGGCGTGAGACTAAACGAGAACGGAGTCGTGACAAGGCATGCAACCGGGTAGCAGCATACAAGCGGGTAGCAGGCAAGGCTTGCTGCTAGCAAGATCTAGTGAACAATTTGAACAGAGATCCATAGGGCCTGGGCTATAAGCTAACGATTGCCTTGCATACATGAAGCGGAAAAAATGAACGAGCTCTTTACATAGCCGGAACTGGAAGAGGCAGTCCTATTATTAAAATCAAGGAAGGCTCCAGGTCTAGACGATATTTCAGTTGAAGTGTTGCATTTGGTCTATAAACCTACTCAGCACATTCAAGGCTTGCCTACAAGACGGGGTTTTCTTGGTGGGTTGGAAGGTGGCGAGGCTTAGGCTGGTCAGCAAGGAAAGGAATATTTTGGGTTGGCATCTGCATACCGCCCGTTATGCATACTAGACACGGTTGGCAACGTATTCGAGAAACTCAACAAGGGAAGACTCTATGACTCAATTCGTGCAATTGCAGAGGTGATGAGTATGGTCCAAATGAGAGAGGAATATAGCCGCACTAAGCGACCGATCGTCCTATTGGTGACACCCGTCGTTAGGAACACCTTGAACTCCGCTAGATGGGTAGATATTCTGGATGAGCTGGAAAACCCCTTTTTAAGTTCCGTAATACCTGTTGCAGATCTGGACTACCTGAAGGACCGAAGCCTGCTTTATGATACGACACAGCGCCAACAAAGGATGGAAGTTACATCGGGTACTGCCCAAGAATTTATTCTGAGTCCTGACCTGCGAAACGTGTCTTACGACGGGCTACTGGAGACCCCAGATGCGTCGCGCTTAATCGGCTTTGCGAAAGATGTTGTCGCTCTAGTCACTGGATGAACAAGCGCAACTTAGGCTAGGTATGCTAATGAGTCGAGTGAGGGACTGAATGACTGCTCGCGGATACACCTTAGCGCTGGAGAAAAGCGAAGTAGTTATCTTGAAAAAACAGAGAGAATCCCTAGAGTAAGGATTATCAGTATTGGAGATATACTAATTGAATTTAAGCCAGCAGTACGGTAGCTGGGCAGTTCGAACGGACCAAATTGAAGAAATATTAAGTGAAATAAATAAGATAAGTTACAACATAAACTTCACAGTGGAAAAGGAAATCGATGGAACCATACCATTTCTGGATATCAATATTAAACGTGCAGGAAATCGGTTAGCTTTCGCAGTGTACAGGAAGCCAACAGCAACACAAAGAACTATAACAAGTGACTCGAATCATACATACACCCAAAAAATGGCAGCTTATCATAGTATGGAACATAGGCTCATTCGTGTAACAATGTCACGTGAAAACTACAAAAAAGAACAGCGCTATATAGAAGAAACGGCGACGAAGAACGGTTTTAGGAAGACAGATATAGTGCAAATAATTAACAAAAAAATCAAACGGGAACAACGTGACGAAAAATCAACATTGTTTAAGCAGGGGAAAGCGATCCAAACAGCGATTACCAAGCGAATCAGCATTCCAAGCTCTAATTTATTTGAGGAAATCAGGAAAAAGCTAGCGAAATATAATATTCAGGTATGTGGTAATAGTAGTATAACAAAGGTGAAAAACTGGATTGGTAGCAAAAAGGATGTCAAGACAATAGAAGAAGTTAACGGGATTTATAAAATAACGTGCCCAGTGTGCCATAAAATTTATGTAGGACAGACAAAAAGACTAGTAAATATAAGGTTTAAGGAGCATAGTAATGAAGCAAATTGTTTTGTAACGAAAAATAAAGGCATAGCCCAAAATTATAATTTTGAATCCTGTGCCGCTAAGCATATAATTAAAAATAAACATACAATTAATTTTAATGACCTAGAAGTCATAAAAGTAGTAACTGAGTTCAATAAACTAGATGTAATTGAATGTCTGGAAATAAATAAAACACCCTTAGGATTAAGAATGAACAGTGATACAGGTAATTGTAGTAGTATCCTTTTCAAACATGTCATAAGCCCTAATCCGTAAACCTTTAGCATATAAATAGGTAGATATAGAATAAGTTATTTAGTTGTACTGAAGAAGAAGCTAATTAAGCTTCGAAATACGTATATACAAATAAAATAAAAATTATTTTACGGTAAAGGAAACAAAATATTTTCATTCTTAGTATAAAGAACCGTCTACAAATATTGAAACAACATTGTTGAAGTATGGTCAGATTGATTTCTATCTGGCCCAGCTGTTTTCAGTCTTACTTGCACAAGGTTCGTAAGTCATGGTTTTCCGACTGTATATTTTTCCTAGGTGATGCCTGCCACACATTTTTGCGTGCAAAAGATGGACAGGCTTAGATGGGACTTCTGCAAGGAGATGGGAGAGCTCACCCCGGATAGTATTGTTGCAGTGATGCTTGAATTGGTTGATAAATGAAACCATGTGACACATTATGTTCAGGCAGTCCTGAAAGATAAAAGGGACACACATCACTCAGAGCTTAGAGAGAAAATTTCTTTAGAAAGAGCATAGTGTTGCAAAGACCAAGCAGGCTATTAGTACAATGGAGGAATATTTTTGGAAAATCGTTGGCTTGATACTCAAGCATACCTTCTAGCTGTATACATTGATTATCAGGCTACTGATTTGCTACGCATATTTAGTCTGGTGGCAAGTCCAGACCGCTCTTGGGTGTCGTCTTTCTTAGCCAGGCTGTAAAGAATAGCGTCTGAGAATTACCGGAGCATTGAGTGCAACTCCAAATAGGGCTTTGAGCGCCATATTAAACTTGCCTCCCCTTGAATTGTTCATAAAAGAAGAGGCCTGAATTCTGCCCTTAGACACGCGGTAGCAGAATACCCAGGAAGACTCTTAGGAGTTCATAACAGCATCATCAAGTTGTTGGGGAAATGCATCTCTTTGACAGTTATGCCTACTTATGCTTGCCGTTCCGAACTTTTACAGAAGTTTTCATGTCAGAATCCTGGACAGAACCGAGTTGGCACACTCGGAGTCACTATTAGGTGAGGCAGACATGACCTCATAGCACCCGTCATACTGAAATGTTTGAGTCGACTACCAATTTTTTCGTTTGGTTGCCTAGGTGATGATAACTGGTAACCCTATACTAATTTCCATCGAAATCGATAAATAAACAGGCAATTTATGGACTAGAAAATTTTGCTCATTTTTGTCTTTTGAGTGGCATTTGTGAGGAAAATAAACGTTGAATTTTAAATTTTCCTGCAAGCTCGTTCAGACATTTAGAGTTGACCGTTGCACTGGATTTTATTTATTGAAGATATGCCTTCTTTAGCACTGAAAAGTTTTATATCTTAAATAGCCGCCATTTTGAAATTTTTGATTTGATATCAAAAATGTTTCAGATGCTTGCTTAGATTTTTTTAATATCTAGCAATATACCATATTTAATCGGAATGAGCTGATTCATGTAATCACAATTGCAAAAACACAATGTTGCTTATATTTTGTTATTGTTACCATTTTGAAATCCATCTCTCAATACTTTTTGTTTGATTGCTTAGATGATGCTAGCAGCTACTTTGGTGCTAATTTTGATCGAAATAGCTGAATTAACGTAGCTCTTAGTAGGCTAAGAAATTCTGTTCTGTTTCTTAACATAGTGGCAGCCTGGAAATCAAAGGCTGCCACTATGTGAAGAATATAACATTGGAGTCCCCAGTGCCAAGGGTACAAAATTGAAGGGTTCTAGAGGACTACTCGGCAGTTGTCACTAGTATACAACGCTCGAGATTAACCACGGTCCTTCTCAGGGTAAATATGCTATCTCCCAATCTGAAGATGGACGTTGAGAAGTTTGACGACATATTCATGGTATATGTATCGATGCCAGCAGCTTCGCAGGAAAGTGGAAGACTAGGAGCTACGGACGCAGTGCGTACATATGAAGTCTCTCAATATTGGATGGAACACTGGGTAGATGGACGTTGAGAAGTTCGTCGACGTGCTTATGGTGTGGGCACCAATGCCAACAGATTCAGAGGGGAGTAGAGGACTAGCAGGTACGGTCGCAGTAAACTCAACTATGAGTATTATCACGTCTGCCTGCACGCCCTCCATGCCCTGTCGAAACCCCGTCACGGCAAGCCTCCAGTATACTGGCGGTTATTTGAAATAGTTGAAAAGCAAACTGAATGTTACAAGCGCTAACAAGAGGCCGAGAGGGCACGGACATGCACAAGGTTCGCTGTATACAAGTTAACCCCCAGGGCGGAACGGATCTTGTAATTCAAAGGGGTGCAACTGCTATTGTTGGGTTGTCGTCTCCGATTCCAGTGAAGCCGGCGGGGACTGGTGTTCCCGGGGTACCCGAATCGCTTAGTAAAAATACTACGATTGGAACTGAATCCGAAACATAGTGACTTTGTGATTGTTCAAGAACAAGATCACCTCATTGCTTCGAACCTCAACCCTGGAGGTATATTCAGGTACTACGGGCAGCTGATGAGCCTCCATCTTAATGATGGCCAGCTGATTGGTTGCGGCCCTTCGGGGAGTATCGTGGTGGCTAATGGTGCAAACAAAGGTTGGCGTTAACCTTATAGCGTCAGATATAGCTAAGTCTCAGATCTACCAGTATGAAAGTTGAGAGTTCCCTCAATGTAAACTGGTAACGAACTTGGGAGCGAATGATTGGCGCTTAAACCAATCGCAGTCTAATGGTGATCGTGAGTTAGGCCTATACTAGGCAGGTGCTCACGAAAGAGTCTTTGGAATTATTAACAAAAACAAGACCAGCTGCTGGGAAATCGGGTAGACGACGGGTTTGCCTCGCGCATACGAGGCGGAAAAGATGGACACGATTGTGCAGGCCCTTTTTTCTAAACACCCTATTCTTGTTGAAGCAATCCACGATGAAACTCTCTCTCCCACTCCTTATGAAGCACTTATTGGAGAAAACAGTTTTTTCGTCAAGGCAAAAAGGCCCCATGGCTAGATGGGACTACAGCTGATTAACTACAAATGGTCTATCACTGTTGCTCCGACTTGCTGCTCAATACGTTCAGTGTTGGCCAGTGTGAAGGGGTAAGCTACTGGAAAGTAGCGAGGTTTGTGCTAATTAGCGTGGGAAAGGAGAATTCTGAGTCACCATCGTGTACCGCCCATTGTGTATGCTAGGCACGGGAAGAAGAGTGCTCGAAAACCTTATCAAGGGAAGGCTTGCTGAGACATAATTCATACTGCTGAGGACCTATGTCCACGGTGGTATGGCTTTAGAGCAGGTTGCGCCACCATCGACGTTATCGGGAATGTCGTGAGTGCGGTCCAGTGCCGAGAAGCACACAGCAGTTTCACCTGACGGGTTGTCCTGCTGGTCACTGTTGACGTTAGAAATGCTTTCAATTCCACCAGATAGGCGGATATTGTGGCAGCACTGGGAAACCCTTTCCAAGCACCAAAATATCTTATTGCAGTAGCCTGCTCTATGACATAAAGGAAGGTCACCGGAGGATAGAAATTACATCGGGTGTTGCTCAGAGCTCTATGCATAGCCCTGATTTGTGTGAAATCTCATCTGTGGGGCTTCTGAGGCTGGAGCTGACAAATGAGTCACTCTTGATCGGCTATGTAGATGGAATATAATTTCGATTATCAGGAGCTGTAAGTCATGCAAGATAAATGGCAAAGGCTATCTACGCACTTAAGATTTACCTTTTCAAAGATAAGTTTCAGCTATCTGATAGAGAGAAGAAATCGTTGAAAAGATTATGTATTTTTCTTGCTCAAGCGTACGTTTTTTATTACCAAAAGCTATCAAAGCACCTTATCATAATTTTTTAATTCATGCGTCAACTGATAAATTATCAGAATATTGACCCAAAAACGAGCAACGTTTCTGTAAAAAATTCTTAAACCATCTCTGGTGGCTTTTATCTTTCTTTGACGACAATGTTCCAACACCAGTTAAGAAACATATGGCTAGGGTTATACTTGATGCAAATAAAGTTAAAGACCAGGAAGAGGAAAAAGCCAACTGAAGAATATATCACAGCAAACAATTGAAAGATGAAGGCTTTAGCTGCTGATGCCGCGCTGGAAAGCCTCGCTTAACGGATATTATGATATGAGACTTAAATGGGCTAAGCAACGTAGAGACTAAACCAAGCAAGACAGGATACACGTAGTATATCATTAGTAATATAGCAGTAGATCCTGTTTTTGATGAACTTTCTTTCAGTTATGCTTTTCCGGCGAATTGACGGTCCAAATTTTCAACCCAACGTTCGCCCGGAGAAGGGAAACGAGCAGATGCTGCACAGTTGCATCGTTGGAATAGTGAAGCATCTATCATGGTTTGGTCTGTCATTTGTGGAAGAGGAACTGGACGTTTTTACATAGTTCAAGGAACGATGTGTCAAGATCAGTACAAAAAGTTTCTGCAAACATGTCAAAAAAAATGCCGAAATTTTGCCGTGGTCCTGAAACTCACCAGACATGAACCCTATTAAGAATGTATGAGAGCTCCTGAAGAGAAAAATGGCACAAGAAGTTATTACATCTCAGCAAAAACAAATTAAGAGTTTTATTCATGTTTGATACGACGATAAACAAACACAGAATGCTGCGAAAAATTGTATTTGTAGCAAGCCGCAGGGGATAAAAAAATTGATTGAACAAAATGGAAATGTGAGAAAATATTGAAATGCGACA